>JAUOZQ010000164.1:0-139500 GCA_030710315.1 Anomotaenia brevis
AAGAAGAGGAGGAGAAGGGTAAATCAAGGAACTAATTGAAAAATCTCCACACCCTCTCCCATTAGAGCCAAGTTGCCATTGCATTTTCCAACTTGTCTGCCACATATCTGTGAAGGTGGCAATTCATAAGTGCCATAGAGACATGGCTTTTCAGTCGCTCTAGCGACTTTCACGGAAGCGATATCACACCGTTAGCCTACGCTCACTGCACATATTGTAGTCATACCACTACTCATGACGCTCACCCCTCAAGTAGGCACTTCTGTAGGCGCCTTTCACGAGTATCCACTTAAAATCACCGCCTGTCAACTCGTCAGACAATTCCCGTAGGCAAGATGGTTAGTAGGACGTTGAGGTGAGTAAAAGTACTTTTTTGGTGTTTAGTTGACATGCGAATCTCCACTTCAGACTGCTGAGTTGAGATGTAATTCTTGACTATTCGAGTCACCTGTTAATTATTGGTCAGAGCTTTCAACTTTCAGGAAAGAAGACATCAAATGTATAAGGAAACAATCGATCGATCAGAGGGAGCAGAAGACGGTGAATGAGAAGGAATTTTAAACGCCCTGGAGCACACACGCTCTCAACTACTACTCTAGTTTACTTGTCTCCTCTTCCTGATCGTGTGGGTTTGTTCAGCATCTCCTCACAGAAACACTCATAGCACCAATTGTAGTAGCCTTATTGGCTGCTACGTTTTTACCACCATTTCCATTGAATCGACATTATATCCATTAAAACACTCTTAGAGGCTAGAGGAATGAAAAGCAAGGCCATGCGTTAAAGGAGCACGGTTCCACTTTGTGACGCAAACGGAATACGCAAAAGCATTTTCTTCCCATTGTCGTCAATGCGTATACCCACGTGATTCACCTAAATTTCATAATCACTCCTGCCTTTGTAAGGAGAAAAGCGAAGTTTTGGGGCTTTAATCAAAGGAACATTGGTTGTTTGATTGCACTGCTTAAAAATCCATTCCAAAATCCACACAAGGATTTGATCCAATTCAGAATGACTCTTTGTTCCGGTATCTCGTTTTTATTTTTTTTTGTTAATTGCAAGTTCTCTCAATGCACCAAACTCTCGAATTCGTGTCACACCGACTGGCTTCACTGCAAGGAGATTGCTCCAATCACAATGAAATTAGTGGGGTATTGCGAAGCCGCTCACACCGAAGCACTATTTAAACAACCTCCCTCAACCGCAGTACAAATAGCACATTTATCACCATGACACAACTGATCACCAAGGCTGCCAAATTCAGCTGCATTGTGCTGGCCATACTCTACATCAGCTACCTCCTTCTGGGGGATAGTCGTTACAGGAGTTTCACCTACGGCAAGATTGTGGTGAAAAACGGCTCCCAGACCTGCCGATGGCCCCCCAGTAAGTTGGAGGGGATTAGAACCACGCAAAACACCCATAACATCACCATTTGTGTTCTTTTGAACGGAAACCAATCAGCGAACCCAGTACCCAAGAGGTACCCCATGAGCCAGTTATTCAAGACACCAAAGAACGACACCAGAGTCACCTTCACGGAAATCGGGCACTTGAACCGCAGCATCTGGCGGTTAGCGAAGTACCCCGACATCTACGTCACCTATCCTCAAGACGTGCCTATGGCAGACATCGTGGAGGCCATCAAAACCGGTCAGCCAGTTGATTATGCGCCAGACTACAACTTCCCCATTCAAGTCCTCAACACGAGCAAACACGTGTGTAGCAGTGGCCCCACAAAGCACGATATAATAATGGTGGTAAAGAGCTCGGTTGTGAGTTTCGAAAGTCGAGAAGGCTTTCGGGAGTACATTCGCAATCAGACGCGACTGGAGCCAGACTTCAGAATCGGTCTCGTCTTCAGCGTCGGGTTGCCTCGGAGGCGGGGTGGAAGAGTGTTCCACAGATACGATCACAATATTTCCCTTCCGGGACCCCGAGGGGACCAGTTGGAAGCCTATGCTGACAAGCCGGAAGTAGTCATGCGGAAAATCCACCAGGAGATGCGGGAATACGACGATATCCTGCTGGGGGACTACGAGGACACCTACTACAATCTGAGCTTCAAGACGGTGACGAATCTGCGCTTCTTCTCCGCATTTTGCAATAAGACGGAGCACGACGTCTTCATGATAGTTGACGACGACCACAGGGTGAATATAACCGCGTTGAAGGAGTTCCTTCGCACCAAATCACGGAGGGAGAAGCGCAATGCCGTGTTCTCGAGAGTCGCGTCAGGCGATGGGGTCTACCGGAATCCGAGTGGCAAGCTCTTCTTGTCCTTTGAGGAGATGCCCTATGACAGAGTGTGCCCTTACCCTCGTGGATTTGCTCAGATCATCGGAGCAGACGTGGTGGATGACATGGCGATTGCGTCGGCCTATACGAGGCACAATTACATGCATGAGGATGTCTACCTCGGTCTGTTGGCCAACAAGCTGAAGGTGAAACTGGTTCATGTGGACAACATGTACGACCACGGGGAATTCCAGCATCGGCATAAGCCCAACACGCCCATCTTCGTTGCTCACATGGATTTCTTCAATCCCTACTGAACCCACCTGTAGTAAACAAGAGATGAGTGCGTGTGCGTATATGTGTGTGTGTTTTCTTATCTTTCTTGTGAATAAATTTTCAAATCAGGTACAAAGGGTGCAGACACAGACCACTTACGAGCATGTAGAGATTGATCAGGAGAACGGGAAAGGGATGCCCATATTGCTAAAGAGATTTATGGGAATTAAATGGACGAGAAAGTTACACGATTGACTTCAACGAAACTTACTCCGAATTCCTGTCAACTGCAGTATCAACCCGGAATGAGGTTAGAGGAAGGCAAATAGATGTTTTCAAAAATAAAAAAGGTTTTTCTATTTTGTTATCGATTAGTGTCTTACCCCGATTATATTGGGGTCTCGTTGAAGGCCCAGCGTTGGAGGGATAGGCGTGTTGTGGTGGTTCAACGTGAATGACAGGCATTTCTGTGTGAATTTGGCCTTTGATAAGCTCGCATTTGTAAGAACATGTCCCGTGCCAGGGTTCTTGGACAATTTCTTCTGAGTTTTTATCGCAGTTCTTGGAAGTTGATAATAAGAGGGAAGTTATTCTCGTCTTGTGTAACTGAGTCTAGTGGCTGCTGTCATCATCGGCAGGACTGAAGCGTAGTCTGGCTAATGAGCCACATATTGTTGTGTAGAAGCGCGTTTCGTGGATGTTTGACGACATTCCACTCTACTTGCTCTGACGATTCATTTGTGCTCTCATTTAAGAATAAGAGCACTAATGCAATCAATGAGGAAGCGGTAGTTGCAACTACTATGGTGAACATTTCCAAAGATGGTGGCAATTTCCGCTGCAAGTGGGTTATTCCTTGGCGAGCCCACCAGACGAATAGAAGAAGAATAAGAAGAGGAAGAACCCTGTCAGGCGAGGTCCCCTTTTCGACTGTGGCTGTGGCTGCAGTCCTTTCTCTCGTTTACGAAACCGCTGTCTACGACGCTGAACATTTCGATAGAAGAAGCATTTTTGGTCGCCTGTCACAGGTCGTCTTTCCAAAGAAGTGACCAAATTGGCTGAATGGAGGAGAGATGAGCATTCCATGTTTAAGATGATAACGATGAACACTTGAACTACCAATTCCTCAACTGGTAAATGAAGATGCTGCATTTTGATGGCTGCTGCTGATCATCAATCTTGACTGGACGTCGGCCGGTTCGATCTGCATTCCAGTGAATTTCACGTACCACCTTCAGCAACCACCCTCTTTCATTCACACACACATACACCTCCTCCCCAGTCAGTGAGTGAATTTGTCAAGCAACTTCGGCTGCTGAGGAGCGTTTCCTGAGCTCACAAAATGATTCCATGGTAGTGCCTCCCTTTCCTGATGCCTTTTATACAGCACTGAAGAGCCTTGAATCCCTCTTCAAGGCTCTGAGTGGAGGCGGAACAAATTGGATTACCCTCAACCATGACGACCAATCTGACGAAGGTGTTTAATGACTAGGTTGGAATCGGATTAACTCGAGGTTGGAGATTCGCATTAAGGACGTGGGTTGCAGTTGTGATTTGTAGAACATCAGTCTCGTGAGTGATGCGTTTGATCCGTTTAGGATCAAATCAAAATTTGGTTGACTATGACCGCGCTAACAGGGTAGTGCCTGAGAAGCATTTGAGGCGCATGACGAGGCGGCAAAAACATTCACTCGAACCACACAAGAGCACACAACAGGTCTGGCCGAAACTGGAAGCTGAAGGTTGAGAGGGACCGTCGGTGGGACTCGAAGTGGATTTGTTGGAGAGTATCAATAGGGAGCTCAGTGAACACCTACTCAACCCTGTTTCCACATGAACTGCTCCAAGTCGGTAGCTGCTCACAAATCGACAATCCATCACGAAAGAGCAGCAATTAGATTAGGGAAACTGGGCTCTCGAAGACGAGTGTTTCAAGGAAATTCAAGTGGTGGAGTAGAAACCTCTACCTCTCGTCTGTCCTTCGAGCAGTCGAAGAAAGGGGTGGTTGTCTCGGAAGAGTCATCAGCTGCCTTATTTCCGACTTCCGGGCTGCCGAACCTCCGTTTTGAGACTGCCGAAAGAAGCCTTTAATCTCAACTGCTCCCTTATTTATTTTGGAAATCCGCTGACAGGCCAATGATTTCCCTTTCCTGACGGAAGAGTTATCAACCGAGACTATTTAGGAGTGTTGGGCTTCCGAAATTCTCGAGGAGCATTTATGATGGGCATTCGAAATTCAGTTAAGAAGTCGATTTCCATTGTCTCTAAAAGAATTGCAGGGTGATTGGATGAATCAATACCTCGGAGATGTATTAAATATATTGTGTTGATTTTTAACTTTTTTCCACAATTTCAACAAACTTCAACACATGAAGCTGTCGTCGAGATAATCACAAATCACCACCGTCATGATAAACCAGCGGTATAGAATTTATTCCGAATATGCGTAGGCTGAAATCAGATGCCTGTGGCGTAAATTTCCTAACGCTGTACTTTTGTACCTTAAAAAGCTGATGTTATCCAATCTTATTTCACATTTGAGAGACACATTTTGATGGGAAAATTTCCATTTTACAAAGCAACATTTTAATGCAACACTTTAGGAATTGATTTTTGATGTTTATTTTGTTTAACTGTTGTTATTTTCATGGATGTTCACTCCTTTAAGTGTCTCAGCCTTTATTCATTTTCACAGGTTATGAAAACGTGAATGAATCAATGGAACACCTCACCCTGTGTCATTGAAGAAACTAAATTTCACTGTAATGTTTCGCATTCTAATATTAAATAATCCTGTGATATGAACAATCAGGTCATCTCATTAGTTTTATACTAATTTAGTCTTTTTTAATGAACGAATTTTGAAGTTTATTTGCATGATTTATTACAGGGATGATATTATTTTCTATCTCTAGGTGCATTTAAAAGGATTAAATTTGATCTTAGAGAACACTGAATAATCATTTGCTTGACCAAAATCCTGTACACTTGGAGGCACGCACCCCAGATGTGGGAACATCCTCATTGTCCATGGTGTCAGTCCATCATTTGTTTTGAAGCTTACAAGATCATGTTGACGATGAGAGTGACATTTCTGAGTTCTGAGGTGACTAGCACTTTAGGTAGAACTCCTAAAAGATGCCAAGTTGAGAGAAGTATAAACTTGTATTAGGAGAAAGAACTAGCACGCGATGGATGAATTGTTGTTTGCACGCTGCCGTACGGAGTTGTGTGGGCGTCTAAGCGATTTGTGATTGGCTCGTGTCATTAGCGTCCTGTCCTTGGAATGCGTATCCATGTCAGCAAAGCGCATAAGCGCTGCAGTTCTTCGAATCATATCCCAAAGAAATATAATTACAATATTTCTAAATTTTTAACTAGGTAACCTTGAAAATTACATTGGTTTTTTAACACTTAATGAAGTTTCTCATTTTACCTGATAGAGACTGTGAATAGAATATTTTCTGTTCTAACATAATAGCTTCTCTAACTATTGCGTTTCTTCTGTATTCAATTGTGGCTTAAAGGAACAACATCAAGAAAATAAGGCATTAGCAGGGTAGCAAGGCAAGTCACATCTGAGGGACAATTCAAATAGGGTTGTTAGCCATCCACTGACACCGACCATCCACTCTTCCAACTTTTATCTCTCTGTTAACTGGCTGTATCGCAGAAAGATGAATGAGGCGCTGTCATCATCGCCTTGCTGCCATAAGAGCTGTATAGAATTGCTCTGAACGGACGTAGAATTAATTCAAATGCCTCCGACGCGAAATTGCCTAGCATTGCCTTTTCACCCCCTAAAAGTTTGATGACATCCGACGTTAGAACATTCGTGGGAGAGCCTAGGGTTAATTAATGTGCACTTGAACCATTTTTCAAACTAAAAAAACGTTGAAGAACACAGTTACAAATTGAACCACTTGTCTGAGTTGTTTGAAGAGGATGACACCGTTACTTGCCTCTCAATCTCTGTGGTTTAGTCATTTCACCTGGTTGTTAACAAGCATCCACTCAAGTTGGCTCAGGGCAGCAGAAATGAAACGCAAGCGAAGTATCTCCGAATCAAGGGGCATATGTTGGGAATGTTGTCTAAGGAAATCAAGGAATTATCGAAGCCTTCAACTTTTGTAAAAAAAGCGGTTCATGGCTCAAGCGATAGGTAAAGCAGAAATTTAGGTATTAAAAGGAACTTTCCTGCAGCGTTTGAAACGATTAGCTACTCAAAAGATTCCCTCCCAGCAGGATAAAGATGAGGATTTTTCCATACCAGAGGGAGAGGAGAAGATGCGGATTGGCCGCACTAAGATGCTTTAGCCAGGCGGATCCACAACTCTAAGATTCTGCCCAAGGTGTTACGAGTATTCCTGTGAGGATATGATGAACTGTCCCAAGCGTGCAGAACGAGGAGAGACAACCAGGTGTTTGCCAGAAGGTAAAAGTCAATCGGTAACAGGGAGGGTCCGGTAACTAGGCAATGGCGGGCTTAGTGGCTTGCTGAAGTCGCACTGAGCTGAATAATGAAAAGCGTGTTCTGTTCTCTTTTCCGGAAATGAGTGAGTTGGGCCCCTTTCCAAGGTCACTACAAGGTCATTGAGACCTCGGATGAAATAATAGGTGGAGTAGGCGGTGTAACAAAGCTCCCAGGCCATCACCCTTGGGAATCACTTGCTAGGAGCTGTGATGATGCTTTCGAGTCACCACAGGACCACTACAAGACCGAAGGCAGCTGCAAGACACCGGAGGCTGAAATCGTGTCTGAGATTCCTGGTGCGTCTCCTTTTAGGTGGTCACAGTTGGTGGATGATGCTGAGAGCAGGAATAACCCGTAACATAGGTGTGCTGCTCACCTAGGATTGGTTGAAGTGGAGGACGTCCTGGAAACCGGGAGTTTGTCTGCGCATCTTGAATCAATCCAATTGAGATGCCACTTCCGGTCGTTACTTAAAGATTCGAGGACTGACGGAGGAAATGTAGTTTCGGTTGATAAAGTTGAGGAAGAAGCAGTGACCGGGGTGATGAAGTTGTTCAAGCTGTCGGCTAGCTCGAAAGGAAATGCTGAATAGATGCCACGAACCATGGGAAAATATGCTCATAACGATTTCCAGGTTTAGAGGAGAACATCAGGTCAGGCTTCGGTTTCTTCGTTGAGCAGCGCGGAGGTAACTGAGGCTTATCTGTTTGTGGAAGGGAATCACATGAGAGGGGATCGCTCGATCTCAGCCAATCTCGTCGATAATCTCACAGATCAGGTTTCCACAGGAGTAAGCAAGGCAACTACATGGTATCTCAGTTACGTGGTGCATTGATAAATGTTCTACCTTAACTAGGATGAAAGTAAGATGGGCTTGTCGCAGGGGTAGGCGATGGTTTAGGGGTACTGAATAGGCATTGGATGACGAAGCAAGACAGAGCGTTGATCGATTTGTGCCTACGTAAGACGGTTAAACCGAGATTTGTGGATTAAAAATACACGCAAATTTAACTTTAAGGAGGGAATTCGGGAAAAAAATCACCCACGAAAAAATACGATCGATTAATCATGATAAATCGTCTTGGCTCTCAAAGACGAGTGTTTCAAAGAATTTTAAGTGGTGGAGTAGAAACGTCTATCTCTCGTCTGTCCTTTTAACAGTCGAAGAAAGGGCTGCCAATTCTAGGTCTTGAGACAGCTGAAAGAAGCATTTTATCCCTATTGCTGCTTTTTCCCTAACATAAGACATGGAGGGTGATTTAAAGTGTTATTTCTTGGAAATCCGCTGCAGAGCCAATGATTTCCCTTTCCTAAAGGAAGAATTAGCAGCTGAAACTATTTAGGAGTTTTGGGCATTCAAGAACTTCGGTTTCTGGAGGGGAACGCCGCATCTTTCAAAAGGATAATGCAGTACTACTAATCCATACAGCAGCGAGAGCTGTCAAAGTGCCTTCTAACGGATTTGAGCACCTCATCTGACCACCACACGCCTCATCACCCAGAAATCAACATTCTCGAGGAGCATTTATGATGGGTATTCGAAATTCATTTAAGAAGTCGATTTTCATTCTCTTTAAAACAAACGTAGGGTGTTTGGCTGTAATTTAGCTGATTTTTCAAGGTCGTCCCGCTAATTCATCCAACCCCTGTACTTGGCGTTGTCGTCGATGTTGAACGAGCTGTATGGAACCGTTCCTGAACACGCACAGGCTGAATTCAGATGTCTGTGACGTTAAATTTCTGGTTTAAGAGGCAAAGTTTGACCCCTCGGGTACATTTAGGTGCGTTTAAGTCCCTTTTTTCCAAAAGAAAACACTTTGAGGAACATATTTACGAAGTGAATCACGTGCCTGATTTGTTTGAAGACATTGAGGTCCTTAATTTCCCATTAATTCCTGTGGTTTAGTCATTTTACTCGGTTGCTTACAAGCATCCACTCAAGTTGGCTCAGCTAAAGGAGAAGTGAAAGTTCATGCAGATCTTGAAGTGGTTAGCTGTCCTAAAGATTCTCTCCAAGCAGGATCAGAATGAGGATTTTTCTATACCAGAGGGAAAAGAGAAGATGCCTGTAGTGGGTTTGAGCAGTTGTGGATTGGCTACCCCCGGATGCTTTAGCTATGCGGATCCAAAACACTGAGATTTTGCCCAAGGTGTTAAGAGTGTTCCTGTGAGGAGTATGATGAACTATCCCGAGCCTGCTGGAAGACGAGACGTGTGTGCCAGAAAACTGGATGGTCAAGGAACCAGGCAATAGAAGTCTCGATTGGTAACATGGGAAGTCCGACAACTTAGGCAATGGTACGCTCAGCGGCTTGTTAAATTCACGCTGAGCTGATAGTAAATAGTAAATTCTGTTCTCTTATCCGGAAATGCGTGGGTTTGGCTCTTCCTGGTCCCAGAGGGTCATTGAGATTTCTCGTGAATTTTCACAATCCTTGGAGAAACACAACCTTACTCAATTAGGTGAGGGTGCTCTCTGCCAAGAGCTACGATGATGTCGGCAGGTCACCACAGTAATTAGCGCGGACACTACATGGTATTTGAATTATATGGAGTACTTATTAATGTTCATTTTTGACAGAGTTACACCATTGGATGACGAAATGAGTCAGAGTGTTTATCGATTCATGCCAAAGCACAGTTTGAGTGAGCAATACGGTTAAACCGAGATTTACGGAATGAAGACACACAAATTTAACTTTCAGGAGGGAATTTATATAAAAAACGCTCACAAAATATTGGGAAAACGCTTGTTACTTTGTGTTAAATGTGCTTCACAAAAATATAATCGATTAATCGTCTTCCCAATGATTATTTCCTAATTTTACGTTTTAAGTTAGACTAAATGTAGAGTTTTCTATTGTCTAACAAAACTTCATATTAATTAAACTGCCACAAAAATGATGACTACCCAATTACCACAAAAACCTTTCCTCGTGGGGTGCTGGATACCACCACGAAAGAGCTGCAATAAGAAAACCCCTTCTCTCAAGAACGACAAAGGTTTCAAAGAGCGTAGAGTGATAAAGAAACCATCTCGTGTATTGGTCTCTTAAGTAATAGAAAAGGGGTAATTTTTTCTGATGAATCATCGTTTACCTTATTTCCGACTTTGGAGACAGACGAACAAAAAGGCATTTAATACTCACTGCACATGACACTGCCATCGAAAAATCCCCTTAAGGTGGCTTCTAGTGGGTCAAACCTCGCTCCTTATTGCGTGCGTGCTTGAGTTTCCCCGATTCACCAACTCTTTAACAAGCTACATGTGGACTGTGTTCTTTGGTCCTACATCTTATTGGTTCAGATGTTGTGAGTTCAATGGGTAATCCTGAAGTACAGATAAGTAGAATACCAATGAGAATGTCAACAATCACACGGTAACACTAGTTCTTTAGTTTAAGGAATCTAATTTATATTTATATTTATGTCTGTATATTTCAACAATTTTCATGAAATAACCCACCGTTTTTAGGGTTTCGAAAACCATACTACTGATATTTATAAGTAGTTAGTTGTATAAGGGATATCTGGACACTTACAACACAGCTCTCTATATTAGTAAGAAACAATATTTTCCAGAAGGCGTAATGCTTATTTTCAGATGTTTGTAAATATTTTTACTCAGTTAATATGGGTGGAGCCCTCGCTTGACTCGTTATCGAAAGGAGTACATTTTACCACAAGCAATTAAAATAATCCATCGACATAATCAACGCTAAAACAACTGATTTACTCACTAAAAATGTGCAGAAAAAAGTGTTTCGGGAGGGCAATTAGTTTGAATTCAGGTGCCTTCTACGTGAAATCGCTTTCTAATTTGCCATTTCTTAGGACGATAATACCAGTGCTCCCTAAGTCTGGTTTTCACCGAATAACCACTGTATATCCTTTTCGTGATAAGACTATCAACTAGCAGATTGTCCCAGACGTTCCCTCCGGATTTTAAACTGATAAAGCAGGTTGGTGATGTCGTCAACTCTCCACCATCTTCCTTCATTTACACATTCCTCCCCGTAAACTGAGTGTTTCTAGACGCTGTCGGCTACTGTTGAGTTTCGCTTCTTAAACTCGTGAACCACTAATACGTGCATCAAGTGATTCTTGGGTACTCCCATGTTACGGGGATTTTAGCAAATGAAATTTGGTTTTTACCATTCTGTAAAACAAGAATTTTTCTGGTTAAATGCATCTAAATACGAAAATAAAGGTTGAGCGCGATAAGACAGCATAAAATACTCTATAAATTTCGTGCAATTTAAAAATGATCACATCTCGGACAGAACTTATGGAGCGTTGTGAAATATACCACCAAAAGTTCGACCACCCAATCTGCTTCTCAAATTCTGTTGCATAACCACAACGACCGTTTAACGCCAAATAAAGCCCCGATAGCCCCTAGCTACTCAATTATCGGATACCTGTAGTCTCCTCTAATGCCCGAGGGCAAATCTGAACCCATTAAAATAGGCCGACCCGTTGGTTCAGTTGCAATTAAAATGACGAGGTATTCAAGTAAAAGTGTGTCGTTTCTTAATAAACTAGAACATATACATGATACAACTACAGCGCGTGTACAACCGGAGTAATGCAGGAATTACTTGGTGTCACACTGTACAGATTGATCCAGTTCTTCAGGCATCGGAGGCAAGTTGGGTTCTTGGCCCTTCCAGGGTTTGGGTCGTCCCTGCTGAGACGAACATGGAACCTGGCCGTAAACTTCACAAATACACTGTCGCGGATATCTACAAAGGGTTTGTTAAAACTTAAAATATCAAATCACTTTGTTCCAAAATTCGCTGGGTTGATGAGCTTTTGGTTTTCAACTTCCTCCTTCTTTAGGGTATCAGAGGTTTTCGCGGAGACTTTAGCAATATGGTCATGGATACTGGTGGCAGTGTGAAAGGAACAGTCGACGTTGAATTCTTGGCCATCATCTAGATAGAACTTGATGAACGGAGTAGGGCAAATGTCTTGAAGGGTGATAATCTTAATTCAAACATTATTTGGAATATTTGACCCCTTACTTGAACGGAGGGATTCTTGTACTGAAGAGGAGGCAGGTACCAACGTATAAACTCTCTGGCACCGTCAGAAATTGTGCCCTTGGAGACGGTATTAATGGCCACTACTTTAACATTCTCACGAAAAACTATTCTGCCAGCATCAAGGTATTTTTTGGTGCGTGTTACCGCATAACGGCCACCTTTCAGAAGTGGCATCGCGACAAGTATTGACGATCCAGGTTAGTGTTTCAGGATAAGCCTTTGAGACAGCGTGACCTAAAATTTAATACGATTAAGACCTATTTCCCATTTTACCTAGATATCATGTTTTCTTAACCACATAATGGTATAATTGTAAGAATTTAAATAAATAAAATTTATTTCTTATGTATTTTACTACCAAATCTGACGTATTAAATTTCGTTCAGAGAAAGGATTTAAACATAAACTTTCAAAGCCTTATTAAACACACTAATTTTTTCATGACTGGGTAAGAAATTTTAGCTTAAGTTTTCTTGAAATCTCATCGACTTCAATTAATGTAATGCATTGTAATAATATAATTGAAGTGTTTGTTTAGAAGTGGGGCGATGGAGATCTTTCCTAATCATCATTGAATTTATACATATATTGTAAGGTCTATTGATTCTCGATTCGCAAATGCATCACTCAATTAAGGAAATCTAAATGGTAAGTGCAAATTAGAGAAAATTGAATTTTAAGCTACGGTAGAAAAGGCGGCCATATTCCTTGTGCATATCTTTTCAGTCACGAAAGAATGTAATTTGAGGATATTCTTAAGTTTTCGTTACTTTATCCGATTTTGTTTGTGCTATAATATTCAGTAACGAGGTGATCTTTAAAACATAATCCAGTGTGTGATTGCCAAGCTCCAGTGCTTCCCAAATTCTACCTTCTAAACGGTGTGACGCGGCTCTCAAGCCACCCATGGTGGAGTCAATTATTAGCTGTTCGGTGATACTGTTAGCTCATCACGGGATTAAGTAGGGCCGCTACACCTGAGGTCTCTGGTACTGCATCATCTCAAGAGTTTGTGTGATTACATTAAAACCGTTATCAAGTGTATCCTAAAATGGCAATATCAAACGAAATAATTTGATGAACAAATTCAATGGTCTAATTATCTTCTTCGCCTAGTGTCTCAAATCCATTTTGCAATCTTCACTTATAAATATTGGTAAGCGTAATATTTGAACCAGTTATGTAGAGTCTGAATATAACGAAATATTTTAGTTTACCAACTCTTTACACCCTTTAACCTAAATTAAGACTCTTTTGGGCCGATGAAATGAGGCATCGTCCTCCGTGACTAGCAAAGGTTTGTCAGAACACAAACCCCAATTAAGTTTTTAAGACAAAACTTGAAGGCTATCGCGTAAAGTCGATAGCACAAGGATTGAGCCTACCTTAGTTCTGAAGTGCGAAATACCTGAAATTCCTATGCTTTTGATAGGTTATCCCGTCTATTTTGTAGTAAAATTTATCTCCTAAATATTTTCCCACATCGATTTGCAGATTTTCTTGATTTTAAACCTGAAAGGAGCACTAACGGGTGCTGTTACTTCAATCTTAAAGTAGACCTCCTCAAGAAATCAGGACCTTTGCAGGTACGATCCAAACCCAGATGCCACGCAAGCACTTCCATGGAAATTCTGCATAGCTATATTTTATCAGATTAAATCTAGGCACTATAAAATAACCTTTTAGAATTTGGTTCAACTTAAAAATTATCTGGGAGGGAAATAATGTGCAGTTTCAATCGACTTTGTTGATAACAGTGGCTGACTCAAAGCGCATATCCAATAATGATTATTCAGTTACACCTTGAGTCCAGCCAATGAATCAGACCCAGATGGTAAGTCAGTGGCAATCCGGGGTGCATAAAAGTAGCTTCCTTAGTCACCCACGAAGGGAATCATTGGCTCGACTGCGGATTTTCAAGAAAGAGCACCCAGATCATCTTGACAGAACTCTCAACCGCACGTCTTACGTTTGGGAGTAGTCTGGAGCAATTATTCACAATCACAACTAAATGCTGCTTGCTGAATTGACCCCTCTCATGTTCAGCTAATTCTAACTAGAGAAGAGGTCCCATATCTCCGCGGCAACCAAGGCCTAGCGTAACACCGTTCACTTGATTTCGAATTCATTCTTTTGAAGCGGCGTGGCTAAGTCCCAAAACTCATCAGTGTCAGTGTCATCACGTGAGCTCTGCAGACGCAACAAACCAGTCACCAACCCTGGTGACTCATCTCCTCCGTCGTGATTTAATCAGTCTTCTTATCAGAGTCCGCGTACAGCATAAATAGGGGACACAGTCTTGACTCTAGCGGATACGCGGGTAGTCATGGGACGCTCCCAAACGCCACGCTGCTGATGCGAGGACAAGCCATGTGTTCTATCATTCCTCGACCAATCGACGATAATCTCGATTCCTCTAATTGTGTGATACCATGGTGGAACCCACTCTAACTACCTCTGCCCAAACAAATGAGGTTCGCAGTGCCTACCGGCCTGCTGCCATATTGCAAAAATTCTCCCTTCACAATTTCCCGAAACCCCAACAATTGTAATAGTAACCTACAGATGATTCTTCTTGTGTTACTACATCCCTTCTTAAATTCGGCCAAGTATTCGGAAAGAATGGTTTTACAAGTAGGGAATTCTTAACCAACATTCCCTTTTCCAGTACCAGTAAAAATTGTGACAACAAACATTTTAGGGAAATGGTCTCTTTTTGCAGTTCCAGACATTTAGCGACGTCAGTCAAAAAAAGGCAAGCGGTATGTTGTGCTTCGGTAATTCCGTGTTTGGAAAGAAACGGAGTGCAGAGGAATAAGTTTCAGAAAAAGCTAAATTTTTAAAAAGACGCTCTCTTGCACTAGTTTCAGTGAAACTGCTGTGATAGAAGTAATGGGAGAAGACACGTTTTAAGAGTCATGGTTGGAACCTGAGAGGACATTTGAGAATTAAATTCAGGATGTAGCATCACAGTCTTCGGTCCATCTCATTAAAATGCGAAATCAAAATCAAGCCTTGCTAGGTCTTTTTGGACTCACAGCATGAATAACCAGCTGTGAAGTCAAAAGTTCAATGCCTGAGAGCAACTAACAGATTATAAATCAACGTCTGAGCTTTCGCAAATTCTCGACTCGCGTTCTATGCCTTGACGATACATGAACATCCTCACACTGTAATCTTGCATACGAGGTTGGACAAAAAAGTGGAAACACCTAGAAAAATCAACAAAATATTTTTTTATATGGTGTAGGTGCATCTTTGCCTCAATTCTCCGGGGTATTAATTCATACGAATTGTGAATTGTCCTTTTGGGGACAATGGTGGTAGCAGAAATCGAAGTCCTACTTGAATCCCTCTAATGAAGTTGAACATCTCGACATCTGGCCACCACTGTAATTGAGGAGCATTTGTAGTCGATATGATGCCTTGATCAAACCTATATCGAATCGATGTATTTGTTGGTTCGTTACGTTGGCCAACCAGCAAGCAGATCGTTGGAGCTGACTGTGAGCAACTCCCTTCACACGACGTGAGAGGGTTCACGTCCAATTAGTGAGTTCATCTCCTCCAGAATGTTCAAGCAGTGGAAGAGGCTAGAGCACCAAGAGCGGACTTCGGCGGTCAAATATGACTATGCTGCGTTTCCACTCTTGAGGTCTTATTACCTTAAACAAACCAAATTATATTGTTTCTAAAGAAATCATTTCGGCGTGCTGTCTCGTTAGGGTCACATTACTGTGAATCATTTTGTTTGTGTCCAAATTTGATGGAAGTGTAAATTCTGCTCCTTTCTTCCAGACTAATTAAAATAAAATCGAAATCTATTCTAACAGTTTATCTACTGTTAGTACAGATTTAGAAGTGGGAAATCGAACAAAATTTTCCCGGAATTTTAGATATCGAAATTGCGCAGTGAAGGCCATGGAAACGACCTTGAGTGTGGTACATTTTGAACGTACCAGTTTTCAGGAAAAAATGCTCCTTTACAACACGGCAAACAACTATTTTCAGGGAAATATTTAACCCACCTGCCAACCAAACAAAGATGTATGCACCTGCATGAACACGGAAGGAAGAAATGTGCGTGTGTGTAGAATTATGGGACTGAAGTTAGGGTTTAGTAAAATCACTAAGTAATAGCGCTCTCGTGAATTCTGGTGTTTTCTTATGGAGTTTTGAAATTCCTGTGAACTCCCTTTAGGCATATATAAATAAGCGTAGTTGGCGGAACATTCGATGTAGTCTTCAGTGGTCAACTGTAACGGCGCTTTGTCTCTAGTCGTCTGCCGCGTTACCTTGGATGATGTTAGCTCGTCCCACCCTTGAAAGGTAATATTCTTTGTTCAATTCAATCTATATCCACGACAGTAATTGGAGAGCAGGTTCGGGCACCAAAACCTCGTCAACTGCCTAATTTTGAGTTTGTTTAAATCTACACCTCCCTGTTTACTCTCCCAAGACCCTTTGCAGCCCATGGTAACCGCGGCACACTTGTGTGCACTGCAATCGGTGATATTTGTCGAGTTGTTGTTTTTTCCCTTCTCCTGAGTACACTTGAGTAGGTGCTCGTAAACGTCTCGTGGGTGTAATGACCAAGCCGGGGCAAAGGGCACCCATTAAGTGGAGCATAAACGTCCCTCTCGGAACACTTGAGTCGTGTGATTTGGTGGTAAATGGACGATTCCTCGGTGCAAATTCCCTTTGAAAATAACAGTAAAGATGCACCTAAATAAGACAAACAGCAGAAGGTACGCGTAGATTTGGATGTCGTAAACAGGGGGTTTTCCAGGTGAATTTGACAGATTAATCAGGGAGTAGTAACCACAAAATTTAACTGATAGACGGAGAAATTGTAGTGTGCTCGTCGAAAATTATGCTCAAACTAACTCGCCGACTTTAACGAAAAGGTGATTTCGGACTTTCATTGAGGCAGAAGGGTAATGCCTTTATAAAAAAAATATCGTCTGAAAATCATTTTATCTTATCCTGAAATTGGCGTTGGACAAAATAGTGGAAACACCTAATCCTAATGGTGAAGTTGATTTGCGGTGGCGATGTGATTAGCACTCGAGTCTATGTAGGAATATTGAGCGTCCAAGTTCTTCAACCCATGGTGACTGTCCAAGAACTATTTTCGTGGGTGAATGCTACCATCTTTCAGAGGTGATGACACGAGTAGGAAGATTCTAATGAAGTTGAGCATCCCATCATCTGGTCACCACAATCCGTTGACTTCAAGGACTAAAATTCCCTTGAAACCAACAATTCACAATGTTGTGAATCAATACCTCGGATAATTGAGGCTGTAATTGGCGCAAAGTTGGACCTACACCACAATAAACTACATTTTGTTGATTTTCCAATGTGATTCTATTATTTGGTCCAATCTCTGCACTATTGGATGCTCAATTTATTCAGGAATGTAGTAAAAAGCTCTAACCAGCGGGCATCTGAATTCAGCCCAACCCGTCTAAATTCTTTTCCGCAAGGATTTTCGAGAGCGTCAGCATACTTGCATTTTGATTTTTGATTAGTATTCTGTATTCCCGTTCAATACTATCTCCGCAGTTTCATTGGATCGAATTTCTTAAGATAAGACTTGAGTAAGTACATTGCAGCATCCAATGGCTTTTTTTGCTCGTGTTTCAACCCAATTAGCTTCTCATAGTCCCTAATGCTGCATACACCGTCATAAGGTGACTTCGAACTCAAGATCCTACATAGTGATTTACAAAGGCAATTACAACTAAGAGGAAATAATGACCGGAACCCCATCAAGACTTGAAAAACACTGTTGAGCGTTTTCGGAAGTCTAAAGTACAAACCTCCCACCCCCTTTGCGACCTTCGAAGAATTTCAGCTGTCCACGGCCTAAACTTTCGGGCCAACACTACGGAAGTTGTGAACTTAGGATGCCTTCAATCTATCGAAGTCTGTACCGAATAGCCGCATATCAAAACAGAAGTAGTGGAGCGTATTTTGAGGGACTATATCTAACTCTAGGACCAAGACAATATAAGTGCACTTTCACGGCTGTGCATTAATATTTGTGAAGTAATAAATACAAACACACACTCTGAGATTCCATAAATCCTCAGTTAATGTGGGTGAGGCATGAAAAATGGAAGGTGATTCACCGCAGCAGGAGATGCCTAATTCAACACTCCAACGCGACTGCTGTGCCTAGAAGAAGTTAGTGAAATAACAGGAGAGGATCTCAATTCCCGAGCATCAGCAGCTCGAGAAGTTGTGGTGAGTGAGGTTGAAATTGAAACGCTGACCACGCAGCCCTGGATAGAGAGTGCAAGAAACATCAAACTCTCCATATACTAATTTAACGTTTCTAACTGAGCTCATAGGACATAAGGTGCTGCCTTAAGTGACTCCTCTATACTTCCATGCTAGCAGGGTTTTAATCAAGCGATTTTTAATTTCATTGGTGTACAATACCAAATTTATTAAGCCTAAATGCAACTCGAAATAAATATATTATTTAGTTTCAAAATGCATTTTAAAATACTGCTGAAATTTCGTGTAATACAAAAACGACAAAATTTGGACAGGAATTATGAGGTGATCTCCTGATAATTGCCAACTACTTTTCATGGGAGACAAATTTATTCAAATCATCTTTATTTACCTGAAAATCTCCTGGCATCACCATCACCATCTAGACAGTTAGTGCCTCATTAAAACTATGTTAGATTTACTACAAAAAGTTGGATAGGATTCCACCAGCCTACAATATTCTGAGATGGCTTTGTGCCAAATTCCTCCACTGAAAGTGCTGGAATTTGAGAGATTGCTCAGACACTGATACGTGATATTTGGCTCGAAAGTTATGTGCTTTCGCCCGAGTTGGCTGCGAATCGGAACATGGGGTGAGTAAGCAAATGCGCTTCAAAGCTGAAAACGAGGTGTTTTGAGCACGCCAAATTCCACCTCAGTTGAATCTGTGCCCCGATGTTAAACAGTTGATTTCACTGACTTAGAAATAACGGAGCAGTTGAATTCTTGTTAATAAAATGATTTGTCGTATATTGCTTCAATTAATAAGATGTATTGAGGAAATGAAAGATTCGGTGAAGATTTATGTAGTCTACTGGCTTTTGATCAGTCAGTCTTTTCTGAAGGAGAAAGCATGGGGTTATTTAACCGGTACCAGTCGCAGAGTGAGTCAGTTCGGTTAGTTGTGGACCTAAATGTACGTCTCCACGTTTTACGGTTGGGAGAAGGCAGCAGTCTGAATTAGATATTTCTTTCAGACAAACCAATACATGTGTCGTCATTGGGAGAAGTGGCTTTCTAATTGCAGCCAGGTCCTCCATCGTGGAATTCAGATTTGTGCAGCTCCCAAACCGCAGTTTTTGAGAAAGAAACTGGCTTCTGTAGGTGGTCATTGAGGAGTGATTTCAGGATCCCTAGTCCTGCTATCCTCCATTTGGAGTCTCTTAGCCAACAACTTCTACAGACCTGTGCTTTGATGAGGCGGCAGTCAGTGCCTCTTGGAACGCCGAGCATTCGGGGCAGTTTCACTCGAGTATCAACAATTTGGGCCTCTTTGAAAGTTCCTGGGGTTTAAACTATTTTAAATAAGCATATCAGATAACAAAAAAAAACATTAAAATATTTCAACTTTTGATTGTTTGCGATATTTGCAAAAGATTACGGTGACAAAATGCTAGGTGTTTCCATTAATTTGTCCAACCTTTCTGAGGCCTTGGGCAGACCAGTTTTAACTTTATTCGAAGCTGAGTGGCATTGCTCCACATGACTAACCAGCCATATTATGGTGAGACATTCCTTAACTGTAACAAACATACTCTATGATCATGTATAAATTTATACTAATATCAGTAAAAGAACTGAGAGGCTTCTTAAATTTACAAACTACCTTCGTATTTCCCTTCCAATGGAGAGGTGAAACTTCCTTTGATTTCCTATTAATTGTTGAGGTAGCCAAATGCTGAATTGTTTTCTAGATCATTCCAACATTTTCACACATAACCGTAATAATTTTTTTCTTTCAAATAACCCGGGTTTTAAATGGCAAGAAGTGGGCTATTGTGTCAGGGGACAGACATCTTACCATCTCTCGTTTGAGAAAAATAATAATAAAGTAAGATACTTCGTCAGCAAATTCACAAGGTAGATTATCATAGCACCGCTCATTTTAGGGATCACCTTCGCTTCTAACCAGTGCTTCAAAGTATTCTTGATTTTGCAGAATAAAGAGGCCAAAAAGCGGTAGTTGGGTCTGGACATACTTAAAAACCGCGCGAGCCTTGAACGCGGAGGGTGAACTTTTCTAGGCCAAGGGGTCGTAGCCCTTTTATTAAGGTCACCAAGTATAATTGGCGCTTAAAAGTATGATGTGGTTTTTTCAGAAGGCAGAAAACAAGAAGCAGGAATTTTTGAAATTAAATTAAGAAAAAGAAATAAGCAGGCGGTTTTAGTGGCAGGGTACCCATCCAGTCCACAGAATGGGTCTATCAATGGGTCTTCAATCTTATGAGACACTGAACAAAATTTAAAGAGCATTGGAGTCTGCTGGAGCTGAACTCAGCTACAACCCAAGGGGCTGAAATTATTCACTCACTTTGTGACGAAGGAAGTGAGAATGAAGGAAGATGGTGATAATACTTCCTTAACATTTAAGCTGGAATTGGCATTAAATCTTGGTTCAAACCACACAATCTCTCATCGGCATCCTCAAAATCTTGGAAAATTTCCACACCCCCCATTTCTAGCCAACCTGTTTCACCTTCTTGAGACTATCATCTGGCCTCCACCGCCGCCGCCGCCACCACCACCACCACCACCAACATTTAATGGTCAAATCTACAGCCGGAAGCATTTAGGGTGTTTGAACGATCGTCTGATGTCTGAATGGGCTTGAATAAAATGGAACTTAAGTCTAGGGCTATTTGGTCGGTAATAACTTCCGCTCGCTAATATATCTACTCTCTACAGTTGCACGGCTTGAACCAGACTTAATTGCCGATTCCAACTCAACTGATAGAGTAGAGCTGCTGCTTCAAACAGCTTATCAGCAAACTCAACTTCTTGGAGTGTAATATCTCCACTTCTGCTAACATCACACTTTCCTACTGAGTTCCGCTATGTGCCACAAATGATTCTCGGGTGCTTGCGTGTTAGCAAGGTTCTAATGAAGTGAATTTAATAGTTTTTTTTTGTTCTAGAAAGACTGGATGAGTCAAAATCTGAGTGGAATGTAGTCAGTTCCCAGGTAAACAATTTCTTAGGGCAAAGTGGCTAACCATAACACGTACAGCTCTCTAGCTTATTATCGGAGCAACTGCCCGACGTCCGTACATCGTCAGCACGTCAGACCAACAACTTGGAAGCTGAATAGTATTACTAGAACTAGCTAGCATATGATGAGACTCCGTAAGTCAGTCCAAGGGCGTGAGCTTGGGCTCCGTGTTAGTTGTCTCATCAGGTCACAACGTGAGCACAGGGAAGAGCCATGGCATTTCCACTAGTCAATAAATGTAGAACAAACGGTATCCTCAAACATCGGTGGAGCACATAACACGACGTCCAGCTAAGCCGCAGCAGGGTAACAAGGTCCCGAGTCAGCTCGCCGCATCAAACTTGAGTCCTTAAACCTAATCAAGACAGGCAAAGGCGTCTCTCTTAAGCACAAAGAAAAACTTGGGTCTAGGCTCTTTCTGGCAGTTGGACACTGGTGTCGAAATGGCCTTGAGATCCATTCCTTCCAGATTACTGAAAGACCTCGTTTACTCGATAACCTACAAATAATATCTACAGTTTAAAATAAATGTAGACACATTAGAGCGATGGTTAATTCCTTTTAACGCGACTGAAATCAAATTCTGATTTCTTCCGATTTTCTTCAAAAATAACAATAATTCCTGTGATTTCCTTATGAGAATTCTGGTAAGTCGTCTTGCCATCTATACGAGCAGTAACGAGCCAATTTGACAAGCTATAGCATCGTTAAAAGGAGTGTTTCTCTTGTGACCATGAGAATATGGTATTCCCAGTCCCCTTGTTTTGCTCATTAAGAGTGCACTGCAACACAAAAATTAACTCTGTCCCTTTCCGATGACTTGTTTACTCTGTCGGTTGGATTAGGACACTGATCAGGTGGGCTGGTTTGAAACCACACAAGGACTTGGATAAGAATAGTCGATTTATCAGTGATGTCTCAGTGATGCGACTGTTTTCTATGTACACTATCTTCCAAATGCTGCATTCTATTGATTTTAGTTGAAGCATAAATGGAAAAATAACTGGGTTAATGTCTTCTACGAAATGAACTGTGTCACTCTCTCCACTTTTATTTCACAAGATTGACTTTTGAAGCCAGTCTTATTTCGCACTTAAAAGTAGTCATAAAACCTCTAGGTTTTTGCTGAGAAAACCACTCTGGACTTTGATAAGGATTCTGTCAAATACACTGCATTCTATTTTCACTTTTCACGAGAGGATAGTCGAAACGAACTTGGGCAGGTACTGATGAAATGTTGTAGAAGCCCGTGACCCTTTCCAGGCCTGACCAGAAAGCAATTAAAATGTTGATTTCATTAAAAAAATGCAGCCGAAACCGACCAAAACAGATTTAATAAGGAGTGAAGGTCGTAGCGTTATTTTTTTCCAAAATGAAGTTTCTGCCCTTCAACACTTGTATACAGGTTTTGGACAAAATAGTGGAAACACTTATAAACAGGCAAAACTTAACATATTTTGATGTTTTTTATTTACCTCTTCGTCTGATGAGTTTATTTAAAATAAGTGTTTTTTACAGATATTTAAAAATTTGTTTGAACCTCTCAGATTTTCATAGGGGCCAAATCTTTGAAGCCGATGCGTGGGACTCTAAACCGATTTGTAGAGAGAGAAACGCAAGACCACGGCTCTTAAAATCACCGTAGAGCTCCACAATGAACACCTACAATACCCAGTTTCCACAAAAAATCGTTTGTCGTGGTAGGCTGCACGAAAAACGTGAACACATAATTCTTGGTTGGGCCTGAGACGTTCAGACGTTACAAAGATAAAATGAAGAGGAAATAATCATATTTCGCAAGCAGGGCCCTGACTTCAAGAAAGATGTTAAAAATCATGCTACTAGTACTACCCGAGGCGGCTTGCTCCAGCTTGTTTCGGGTTGGCGACGATTTCCTCCGCCTCTTTGTTTTGCTCATTAAGGTTCCTTCCCAATCCCTAAATTAACTTTGTCACTTTTCGACCGCTTGTTTACACTTTGGCTTTGACTTGGCCACTGATCAGGATGGGCTGGTTTGGGACCACAAGGTCGTTTTGTTCATTGTAACAGTGGTCGGCTCTTCCCAGAAACTAAATTTCACTGGAAACCTCTGCATTCTAGAGTTGGAAGATATATGCATTAGCCGTCTCAACCCAGAACATTTTTTATATCCTTTCGGTACTCAGAGGTCGCGTTGAGCATCGACCACAATCGTCATGATGTTCCAAGTTATCTTCTGTTATGATGAATCAGTCCTCATACGACCTACATGAAGGACTTAGAAGTTTAGAAACTCTTAAAATAAACAGCTTTACCACATCTCGAAAAACAGCGACACTGTGGCCTTCAGACGATATTAAAACTGCTATCGTTGCAATTTTTCTTTAAATAAACATTTTAATTGCTTTTTCAGTCACAATTATCAGTACCCCCTAAACCGGTACAATCCTTAAATTTTCCAAGGATAGTTTCGCTATGTTATGACAGGAAAACCCATTCATTTTATCACTAGTTTTATCACTAGTTTTATCACTAGTTTGGCGCGTTTGATTTGTTGACCAGCTAACTGTGGGGAAAACTACAATCGACCGCTGTCAAAGTCCAGAGTGTTTTATTTCAAAAAAACTGAGTGGTTATCGTCCCATTTTCCAAGTGCGAAATGGTGCTAGATTCGAAATTTGGGTCACCGTTAATTAACTGATTTGTCAGTAGAGCATTCTGAAAGATGTTTGGCGGAGAATATTCATCTAGGCATAGATCACCCCATTATCAACTTTTGGTAAGTCTCGCCTTCCAATCAACATTCATTTTCTGAACATTTTTTGTTTCTACTAAAACTGAGTCAACTTGGATCGATTTTACTACATTCATTTGTGGACGATGATGATGATTTAGCGAGTAGGTTTTCGTGTTCTTGAAGGGAGACGGGGCACTTCTCTCTGGAAAACTCTCAAATGATTTTGCAACCTACCGTTCTTGCCAAGGCTGTCACTGTTGTAGTGCACAGGCGACCTTGTGCAGTCTCAAACTAGTACACCTGATCTGTGGACTAATCAAACCCACAGCGTAAACAAACGGGGGTTACAGTGTATAGTGTGAGAAAAGCTAGGATAGATCGAAACCTCCGGATCAGTCAGTGGTTCCAGATCGTCTTTGAAATATTCTTATCGGGGGCACAGTGTTTTGCTTCTTCTAGGGCATTAAAGTGAGGAATTCTTCTAAATTTTTAAGATGGAGGAAATTTCAGGGAGCGCTTGGGTTATCCAAAACCTACTTTATTAGTGGATATAGGATGTTAATAGTGTATATCAAAATCAGAAACACTATTGATCCTTAAGAAAACATGTAACTCATAACCGCCACAAACTGACGACACTCGAAGTGAGACCCACCTCGATCTGGAGGGATCGCCCAACCTCTCCGATAAAAACTCTCTCAAGATGGACACCTAAGTCACTTTCCCACAGCCAAATCACACGAGCGTTTCCACCAGCGTTTCGAGATACCTGGCCAAGCTCCTCAACCCAACGAGAATGAGGCTTCAACATCTCCTGACCTACACTTCCAATTCATCGTTTTTTCCCGGAGCGGTTGCAATACACACCAGAATGTTGGCTAGAAGTGTGTCTCTTTGAACAGTGCACTCAAGCAGCTTTTGTGAGGTATAAGAATATGGAGAATTAGATTGTCTACGGGTAGATCTATTGATTGGGTAGACCGGAGTGCGTATCTGGGACGCTGTCAACTATCTAGTTTGTTGGGTCTGGAGCCGACCACACGAGTTCGAAGTGCAAAGTTTCTAGAACAATTTTTTTATCGATAACTACGGTCTGAAAATCTGGGTGCGAATATCCTAGACTTTGAAAGTCTACGCATCTCATTAACCTATAAACTAAAATGTTAATTCGAAAGATATTTATTTAAATCGATGATATTTTGCCTAAAGTCAAAAAATTTGTACTATAATTTATTTAATCTATCTTCTTTTAATGCCTACGATTTGAAATCACCTCGAAAATTCAGCAAAGTGTATTTTACTAGGGTGTGGGTACGTCTGCTGCACTTTGACCTTTTGGCATATGACTGGAACCGTTAAAAGAGGTCAGGAAAGCCAAGGACCCTCGTCTGAACTGTGTGGGCTGCAGAGTCCAATTAGGAGCTGTAGTCATGCGATCGGCTATAATTACTAGTAAGGTTAATAACTTTATTAAATATTTGTCAAACTATTATATATCTCTCTGAGTTTTACCTCCTAAGATTGAGCCAAAAGCCAAGAAAGTCTAGAACCACCTAGATAAGGTAAAAACTGCAAGAAAAGACAATGAGAAAAGTGGCAATGGTTCACCGACAAAAACCCTCTTTTCCAAGTGATAATCGTGATTTAATCAGCTTTTTTTCTGCAGCAATAGTAATCAGTGCAATTCTCCAGCTCATGTCACCGATAATTAATCTCATTGTTCAAGGAGGGGCTATAATAGCCTCGTTATTGTCTTGGTGATTCACCATGGCGATGAAAATTATTCTCTTTCTTGATGAGTCAGGTGATGAGGGGGGATCGAGTCATCCCTTCTCCTCTTTGTCATCACCAACTAAAAAGGTTTTAATTTCCTAGTGGAAGCTTAGCTTGTGCGAATGCCTTCAACACATAATGAGGATGGACACTGAAAAATCAGCACTACCATTTAATATGGTGTAGGTCCACGTCTTGCGACAAATACAGCCTCACCCAATTCTTTTAGGAGGTGGAAATTTACTTTATAGGTCAGTAGATGACGAATAGGGCATAGCCTAAAGAACTCTTGATAGATAGAAATAAATAAAAGATATATTTTATAAATGTAGCCGTCTCAAGCCTCAGAGGTCGAAATTGGCTCCTGTCGATAACCAGATTCGCCTAGCTTTCCTTAAACTCATAAAACATTATGTGAATCTAATTATCCTCGGGTAATTCCATTTTCGCACGGTTTTAATCATGAAAATTTGAACTCTTTTGTTCTGTTAAGCAAGTTTTGATTAGTTAAAATCTTTCTATACTTAAAGGTGTTGTTCACCTGCGTTAGGCATAATATACTGCCTTTAAATTTCGCTTATTTTAAACAAGGTAAACTCGGAACTAATGGATAAAAGTAAGTTGTCTGGTTCGTTCAGATTCAGACGCGGGTCCCGGTACTGAAGATGTGACTAAGCCCTGTCAAGTGGACTGGTTTCGGCCAGAGCAAAATGGCGTTAGAGTGAATGCGTGTGTTGGAGACTGGGTTGACGCACAAAGATAGGGACGGCGATATGACTCATGCGCTTGATGATAGCGGTGGGCAAGTTTGATGACCTTGAGAGTGGTGCTTTGCGCTGATTGGTGAGCCCTAATCAAATGCTACTGACTGCACAGCTTGGAATTGAGGCCACAGCTTTGATTGTGATAGCAGAAGCCATCACCCATGGCTCATATTATAGAAGTTGAAATTATAATTCGAAACGGAATGATTCTTTCAATTCATCATTTGTCATTGTCGATAGAGGAGCTTATTCAAAAAAAGCGCATATTACATTCATGACTGGGATGATTTTGAACTTTTGCTGAGGGGAAGGAAGTGTTTACTTAGCAGTCCCTCTTAGGAAGCATACCAATTTAAACAAACACTTTTTATCCGACATTCTATCGATCATTTTATCGGCATTTTAAGCCTCGTAGAATGGAACTTCACTAATGAGGCAAACATCATTGCTCAAGTTTAGGGAAGATGTTGAAATCGACATTTCTGAGTTCTTCAAAAAGTCGATTATCCTCTATACTCAGTTTAGAACCCTCTGTACTAGGTATAAAATTGTAGTACCCACGAGTACATCCCCAAAGCCAGTATGTATTGATTTTCCTCAATATTCATGAGTTCCTTTCCCCCTCCCACATTGAAAGTAGTCAGCAAGGTCGTACACCGCACTTGCAACTGGCCAATCACCTGTATGCGCAGCCCGAGATGGGCCAATTACCACCAGGCCGAGCTGCCATTGGCTAGAACCTCGACTGTGCTGATAAATTCCCCCTTGACCAGGCCACTCTGGCATTTCTCCGCCTGCTGTTGTCGTTCCGCCTTTCTCTCCGCAAAGAAGATGAAGGTCGCTCTTGTCTCCCTCCTCATCGCCTTCTCCGTGGTTCTGGCGCAGGAACCCGCTGCACCGGTTGACGCTGGTGCCGATCCCGCTGTTGGTCCCGAAGCACGGGAAACCCTTCCAGGTGAGGCGCCTGCTCCTCCCGAAACCCCCCAAGCTGATGAACACCCCGTGGCAGCACCGGTAAGACTATGACCGTCTGTGTTCCTCATTTGAGTGTCTTCTAGGCGTCAGCTGAGGCTCAAACCGAGGCGGAAGCCCTCGCAATCGTTGGCACTAACGGCATGGCGTCGTTGAAGGGTAAGTCGTGGTTTTTTTGAATTTGCTTGCCCAAAGGATGCGTTTGAGGTGTCTTTTTTTCAGGGATCATCTCTCTCGTCGTTCTTCCACTGGGAGCCTGTATCCTCTCTGTCATGGGATACTGAGATCCTGATTTGTCCCGCTGTCTGTCTGTGGTTGTCTGCCTGTGCGTGTATGTCTGCCTGTTTGTTGGGACTGTGTGTCTTCGTTTGGCGGAATAATGAGTTTATCAGAGATCCAACCGTCGACTTTTGCTTTCCCAAGGCGAGGGGGGGGGACGCCACCGCTTAACCCCAGGTGACCTGATTTTAAAGCCCTCACTGCAAAACCAACAGTTATCGCGAGGTTTGCCATTGGCGTTACGTGCGCCACTTGGCCTGGATTTGTACTCGGTTTTGTGGGCACATTAATCGCCGGTGATTTTGTGGAGTTGAAGGCCGTTGGGGCACTGTTAAGGGCTCCAGTTGCTAAAGGCCAAAGCAGGAAACACTACAAGTTTTTTTAGAAACGCTATATTTCGGCAGAGTCGTGCGGAGTTACGGTCCTTTATCGTGAACAGGACTTAGCACGGGGCAAAATATTCGGAATAACGTTAGCCTTTTTTAGGTACTTAGGTTCTTGGGAAGTGCCTTCCTGCAGGGGGGAACTTCGTGCGAAAACGATTTTTCTTCGTTTGGTCTTGTAGATCGCCTGGCAGTAATTCACTAAGCCATCACCACCTAATGTAGAGACAATTGATGCTCGAATTTTCTACTGCTAGCAGCTAGGACTGCGTTTGGACCAAGCTTTGTGGAGGAAAAGATACCTGCACTAGCGATTGGCGAAAATCACGTCTCAAACGATCTAAGAAGAGCTTTGATCCTATGCCTATAAGAGAGAGCCAAATAACTCGTGAACGCTCTGTAAATAGCAAAACCAATTGGGTTTTGGGAATGTTACTTTTACCCAAATTATGACCGTCAAAAAGCCAATATGTTCTACCTATATATGCCCCATTAATCCCTCCCCAAAAGCGGTACATCTAGTGCCTCCTAAGCCCTATTGATCAATGTTGCACAATTGTAGCTACAATAGTACCCGAAACCCACCCACTGCCCCTAACTTCATTTTTTTTCGCAACTCAAGTGCAGAGTGCCTCCTTTTAAACCCCAGACGAAAAACTAACAAGCGTCCACTTCACCAGCATTCATGAAGTGATTATTTACACACTCGGTTGGTCACCACATACGACGCCACCACCACCACCACCTAGTTGCTATTAAGGAAGCCCTCCAACCTCGGATCCGAGCGCAGTTGCTTCTCGAGTAGCATGTACTTGTGCGGCGCCGTCTGCTTGTGCTTCATCAGCATCGCCTCCAGCGTGGTGATCTTGAAGACGGCGTCGTTGCAGTACTGCAGGTAGGCCGCCTCATCGTCCTTGGTTAGATTGATCTGGTTCAGCTGGAACCACTGCTGCTTGCGTTGCAGAGCACTCGTCTCCGCCTCGAAGCGGGCTTGGATAATGTTGGCTTTCTTGATGAGGCGTTCTTTGAGGTCTTGGAGACAGGCCTCCCGCACCGCGTAGGCGTCTTCTCGGGTCAGATTCTCCTCGTCTATGTCGCGCATATGGAAGTAGGGCGCCAGGTAGTCGATGTCTTTCTCACGCTGGCGTTTACGCTCCTGTTGAGCGTGTGCTTCGAGAGCCACGCGAAGTTGGTGCATCTCGGCGTTGCGGAGGGTGTCCCACAGACCCACCTCGAGGTCAACTTGGGCTTCCTCGGCGGTGCGCTCGTCGAGAATGGCTCGGGTTTCGGCCTCGGAGGCGCGGACCGACTCTTGGGCAGCCTTTTCGAGATCTATCAACTCGAGGAGCATCTGGTAGATCTCCACGTTGGTCTTGCGTGGTGGATCGATACTAGTCTGGGGAGCAGAAAATCGACTCACTAAAAGAGCTGTTTATCGGATAATCGGGCACGA
Source organism: Anomotaenia brevis (assembly GCA_030710315.1). NCBI lineage: Eukaryota > Metazoa > Platyhelminthes > Cestoda > Cyclophyllidea > Dilepididae > Anomotaenia > Anomotaenia brevis. Next base: position 29,654 of record JAUOZQ010000164.1, read on the forward strand.
ATATCACAAGTGATAACAACGCCTACTGATAGCAAATAAGTAGCATACATGAAATGCCGTGTGCGTATCCGGGTGGAGCTCAATGACTTGTCGACGGTCTCCACTCTCGGGCGGTTTATTAAATTCCCTTCTACAGGGGAATATGTTCTCGTCGGCGATGTGGTAAGTTAGGATGTACTTCTCCCCAATTATGTTGAATAGCCGTTCCTCCACATCCTCATGCGCCGGCACATCGGGGTTCCTCGCGAATTTCTCCTTTATTCTAAAAAGTAAACGAAAAAGTTTCACTATATCAATAGAGGCCTACGCACACATCGATTTCCTTATAGCTCAGCTTGGTGATTTTAGGTTCCTGTATCGCCTTCTGCTGTTGAAGGTTCTGCGGCGAGCCAGAGCGAACAATCTTCGGTGGTCCAAACTTCCTCACAGTTCGACCATACTTGGTCTCCCGGTAGATCAATCGATCGGATCGACCAGAGAACCACTCCTGGAGGATATTCCCCTTGCGCTCGCGCTTCATCAGCCCATCGGTTCGCATCTTCTGGTAGAACTCCATCGTTCTGGTGGCGTCTACACCCGCGTTCTTGGCAAAGTAGCAGTGCTCCTTCAACTGGTGATTCATTCGCCCGTGACCGAAGGACTCCTTGACCCAGTTGGTCTTTAGATCGACCACTCGTTGCATCAGCTTGTCCCTCCTGTGCTCAAAGTACTCGCGTTCCTCCAGGGGGTTCTCTAATTCCCTATCTGAGTAGATTGTCACCTTGGTGACGATACCACTGTCCTGTGAGTAGGGCGAATAGCGAACGACGCGGGTTCGGTTGTAGATAATCTCTTTCTGACAATTCGGATAGCGTTGGAAGTACTGGGCGTTGGAGAGGGTGATCGGCTGCGTCCAGGAGATCGGCAAATCCACCAGCAGGAGCGTGTCCAACAGATCAGCCTCAGATCGGGCTTTGTTGGCACCTCTTCTGGGTTTCCCATTCACCTCATCTTCCAGCAGCTGAAGCCCGTAATCGAGTCCAAGCTCAGTGTTAACCAGAGTCTCTGTGACGTCCAACTTTGCGATGAAGGCGCTACCCAGTTGGTCCTCACTCGGCATCAGTTTCTCGTTCAGGAGGCCCGAGGGCAGCATAAACTCCCAGTCGTCAAGGTTACGGAGGTCGTAGCGCATCTCCTGAATGCCGTAGGTGCAGTCCTGCATGTTGATCCAGTAATTCTTGTCGTTCCACACACTCTCAATGCCCAAGTACATCGGGGTCATGATGTCTTGCGCTTCACCCGTGAAGGGTTCAATGAAGAAGGCCTCTTGGACATCTCTTCTTCCTGGGAGCACCAGTATCCAAGAGTGTACTCGAAGACCCAACAAGGGATCGGGTAGGGGTTCCTCCTCCTTCTCCCTGGCCTCTTGTTCCTCCGCGGCTTTCCTGAGAACCTCTTCCTTCGAGCTCATTATTTCCTTCAACTTCATTGAAACCTCGTACTTTGAGATAAACTCCCTCACGGGTTTGGTCTGGTACTTGCTGGCAGGAGGGCTTTGGCACAGTTCAGGCTCCTCAACGGGTTCTACAAGCAAGGGACACTTCTTCCGGGTCTCATCTTTGTAGATGCATTCTCTGGTTGCGTAACCACTAACAACGTAAGCATCATAGCCCACTCCGATCAATAGAGAACAGAGGAGAGCAGTGTAGTCGAAACAGGTGCCCAACTGGAGAGTCAGGGTGGTTTGGGGGCTCTGAAGACGCGGTGGGAGCTCAGTACATGGGAGAAGGGGAGCGAAGTCGAGGAAATCGGCCACGAAAGCGGCTGCTCCAGTGGCGTCGTGCAGCTCAGAGAAGGGTAGTTTGGTGGGACGGATTGTTGTGCAAACGAACTTGCGAACGCCGCACTCGTTCTTGGGTGTGAGGAAGAGGGGCGTGCGGTCGTGGAACCGGCTGGCGTACTGACGACGAAAGTTGTCCGCGTAGGTAAGAAGACGTTTTTCGCGAGCGGTGTTCTCGCGATAGGTGGATGGAAACTTGAATTGGTCTTCGTCGTAGGTTTGTGGTAGAGAACGGAATTCACGTGGGAGGTAAAGAGGATTGATCTCTAAAAGTTGTTGCTTGAGACGGAGGTCTTCGGATGTCACTTCGGCGTCGGCCATAGTGGAAACAAATGAGGAATTGCGATCTCGAGATTGGTCATCAACTTCACGAGTTGAATTTTCAAGCGTTGTTTCAACAGTTTCTGATTCCTTTTTGCTTTTAAAAGCCATTTCATTCACCTAGAAGCTCGGTTAAGTATATCATTTTTTAAGAAAATGTCTAAGTCTTGCTAAGATTTAAGCAAACAAATATGTGACTAGAGGTTACAATAGTACGCGAAATCACTACTTTGTCGAAATAAAATATAAGTATTGGTCAAAAATATTTAAAGGGTAAAAGCTGCATGAAATTATATTTATAGTAAGAAATAATTATTAGCACACCTGTTGCCAGGATATCAGCGATTTTCCCGAACTTATAAACTTGCGAAGGTTAGACAGTTAACAACATTTGTAAACTCAAACAAAATTGCAAATCCTCTAAGTCTAATTTCTGAGTTAGTCAACTAAAACTTTTTAATAAAATTCATTGCAAAAGAATAGATTAACCGGTTTTAAAAATAAAAGGTATTTTTATCAAGTAATTTCGTTGTGTACGCTCTAACACTAGCTTCAAAAGGTTCTCCAGTAGCTGTTCTAGATACCAAATGTGAAAAAAGATTAAATTACCTTTTTTACAATTTATATAATGAGAAGCCAATATAGCCAATTTTACTTTGATGGGATGAGTATGCTCAAGTAACGCCTGACTATTTTTTCATTCCACAAATCAAAAGCAAAGCTCACTTCCCACAACTGATGCAAAAGCAACAGTAAGTGTGCGAAAAATTTATTTCCCAATAAATATTGAGACACTACCACCGTCATACGCTTGTGTTTTTATATAGCGGCAGAGAGCAGATAGGCGCCGACAGGCAGAATTATAAGGAAACCACTTGAGACTGCAACAAAAACGTAGAGATTATCAATAACTAGGTTCTAGAACATTTTTTAACTGCAAAAGTGAGTGACCCACGCTGCATTGCTCCTCCACTAAAAAATCCATGGTACGTCAAACCCGATTTCATGTGAAGGTCATCTGAGTTCACTTCGAATGGTTCCGTAATATTCTACAATTCCAAGCGGTTATAATGGGTGTTGAAGAAAGGGCAATCCTACCATTGTGTGATCCTCAACGGTATTAGCCTCGGTTGTAGTGATTTCCGTAGCTTCTGATGCTTCTGAGAGATGCAGGGGTTCGTGAGTGGAGTTTTGATCACTTGCTAAGGCGACGGTGATGAGCAGAGAAATGAGAAAAGCCTTCATTTCGTTGTTTGCCTCGTAGGTATCAACGGTATGTGGCTAGCTGGCTGGGTCAGCGCTTTTGTAGGGCGATTTTGGATCGATTTAACCTGATTGGTTGAAAAAATCCGACCTCTATCTTTTATTGGTGGGAACTGAGGTACTTAGGTGCCTAAAGAACTACTTCAGATATCTAATTGACCATCTCACTCCTAAAGTACACCGGATTCAATTCAAATAGTGCAATTGAGCTTATGCTTTAATATTTCTAACTATGGAACCATTAAAAGGATTTTAGTTTCCTAAAAAAATTGGCTGAATGTCTGAAGACATAATGAATGACCCATTTATAAACAGAGAAAGAGGTTTGATAAATGCTCAATCTAATAGACCTAAAAAGTATATTACATGACAATATAATCCAAGTATTATCACCCAAATGTACAACTAAAAACCATGACTGCCATTTTCGTCAACTTTAGTTTCAGTTCGCCAACTCTATGAGAACGGGTTTACCAAACAACTTCTTCAATTATTTCACCAAATAACTTCGACTTTGCATTACAAATTTTAAAGAAATATAACCTGAAATTGCTACTTTCTAGCTTTAGCATCCTCGTTTCTAGCGAAATGCTCCAGTTCATACCAAGATCTTGCTTTTGCAGTGTTTAGCGTCGCTGTTCATCAAGAAACGACCGTAATATAATTCTTGGTCGGATGCTAGGAGCTAATCATCATGATGATTTTAGAAGATTCTGCTCCATATCTTATATCTCCATAAAACTGGACTAATAATTTGCCGATTATCTTGAACTACAATTTATTCACCTTTCCTTAATATCTGTATAATACGTACAGCTGTTTTAGTCGTTAGAATGACGCCTTGCACTTCGTTACCACGCGTCCCGTCTCTTGTGGCCGTTATCGAACGTAACATATACTAATCAGACCACTTTAGGTAGCATAGCACCTTCTTACTTTACATTGGTATCCAGGTTCGTTGTAATTATCTAGATCAATGATGAAGGTGTGCTGAATGCTCAGAAAAATAACGGAAAATATTCCCAACACGCACTATAAATTAATTTCTGTAAGGAAACTTATTTACGTAAAAAATGTAAAAAGAACTCATTAGAGATTCTATTTCATGTTTTCACCTTAAATTCGAAAACAAAATACCTATCCACCGCCCATTCACTGCTACTTCATTTCAACATTCATTGTACTAGGAGATTCAAAAGCAGTTTTTGAAGCTGTCGTCCTATTGAGATCTGAAGGCTGTATTAAAGTGATTATCACTTTAAACCAGACTTCAAAACACGTTTCAGGTAAGAGAAAATCGAGGAAGGAAGTATTAACTTGCATCAGGAGAAGAAACTAGCACGCGATGGATGTGGTGTTATTTACATGCTGTCGCACGGAGTTGTGTACACTTATTCTGGTGAGGGGACACAAATCGTGACTAAGCGATTTTTGCTTGGTTCGTGTTGTTAACGTCCTGTCCTTGAAGCAAGTATCCACATCAGCACAGCTCGAAAGCGTCACAGTATCACTACTCGCTTGGAATCCCTGGTATGGTTTTAGTGTAACTTAAATTTATTAACTCGGGGAAATACAAACATTTATTCAGAGCACTTGCAATTCTCTTTGTACCATTAAATGCCAAATAAGTTCAACACCATGCCGGTAGGAGTGAGGTGATATTCTTGTGTAAAGTACGAGGAGCTATGCTACCTCAAAAGTTCTATTTTAAAAATTTACGTTAGATAACGGTAACAAGAGAGGAGACGCGTGGTAACTCCAAAGTATATTCGACGAAGTCCAACCAGTCATAGTAACGACTTGAGCAGCTGTATATACTACACAGATAATAACGAAAGATAAATAAGTTGCAGTTAAAAATAACCAGAAAATTGCTAATATAATTTTGTATGCTGAAGTTGGAAAACTCAATACCATTCCAACTGTCAGCGAGCCTAACCAAAACTACTTCAATTTCAGATTATTTCTTTAACGGTGCATTGTTGCCATAATGTTGTGATTTAAAAATGACGAGAAGTAAAGGAGAAAGAATAATATGAATTTTTTGAAGCAGTCATACAGAAAAGAAAATAAAAAAGGCTTAAGAAAGTCTTAAAGTGCGATTTATTAAGCAAAAATCAGTCTATTCTCTATTATTCTTGCTCTTGTGCCATAAATCTACTAACTGGTGCCAAATCAGAGATAAATCTCTACCCCAAAAGCAAAAATGACGAGTCGTGGAACCTCCCCCAGCATTTTCGGACTCCAAACCTGCCTCTATGCCATGCTTTCTCATGGTACGTAAGTTAAAACTGAGGTCCATCGTCAATATTCGTATTTCTAATTGCCTAAACCTCTCGAATTTTCATCGCGCGGATTCATGGTTATTAGCTATGTTATCATACGAATAGAACACACGATGGTGCTGACTTTTACGCGACGCTTCAGTCTCATAAACGAGACTTTGGTGTATTTGGAGATCAAACCAACATTTTACTTTACCAACCAACAACTACCATGTACCTATTGGAGCCGTTTATATACAAAATGGGCCATATGAAGCAAGTCGCAGTTTTATATATCCAAAGGAACTAATCACTGCTCCCAATTTACCATTTAATATGTTATCGCTCAAACTGTAATCGGAGAGCCGGCTCCTTTAGCTAGATCTATTAGATATTTTAAACTAAATTTTATAAATAATAACTATTATTAATCAAGTTTTATATACAAAGTAAAAATATTTAAATGTGCATAACATAAATTTTATTTACTATGGCGATTCAGACTTTTTACATGAATTGTGTATTTAATTAAATGAAGCATTTTTGGTAAAATGGAAATGCAACCTTACAATCAACGTAAAGTGCCATTCTTGTGAGAGATAAGAGTAAATGAAAAACTGACTAGTATTTATGACTCAGCAGCTATTAGAGAAACGCTTAACACAATATTTGCCATTAACATGGTGCGTTATCGCTTGGCTTTCCTAGATGAGCTCATTTTATGTGAAGAATCTCAGTTTCTGAGCGAGATTGTGACAGACGACAGTGCAGATATCAAGCCTCTCCGTACTGAACAATTCGTTGTGCATCCCATCGTCTTCCCCAAGTTGTTAAGACGTATCTCACATTCCTACAATCAGTCAACTTAAACTCGTTTATTTGAGTATCCGATGCCGAGCTCCTATGGTCGATTTGCACTAAAACTGAATCAAAATTTGTGAGAAGAGAGCCACTATTGAATGATTTTTTCCTGGGTATCCCAAGGCAATTACATTATAATAAGAATCAGAAAACTGCCTGAAACGGATCACGCACCAGAGTCATAGATAGATTAGTGTTTACAACTATCAAGCACTTCCGGGTTGAAGATTTGGTTACCAAAAAAGAGTGCTATGCTAGGCTGCTTTAAAACCGATTCTTTGTAAGCACCCGTCTCTAAAATAACTGATACCGTTTTACCAAGAATAGAGGAGGAAGCAAAGTGTGCAATAATCAACATAAGGCAGAAAACTCATGACGGCTTGTTGCATTCTGACTTCCAAGCAACTCCGAAAATGGCTTGACTGGTGCATGGTCTTCCGGTGTTTTCAGCAGACGAGATTTCGACTGCTATCTGAGTGCATGAAATTTGCAGATAAAAACGCATCGAAAGGCTGTAAGTTGAAATTACGTCTTGAAACTACGGTATATTCAGTATCTTCTTCGGTTAAATCCATAGCAATTGCTGTATTTCTCTACTCTATCCAAATATCGTTGTTGATTCTGGTGTAGAGGTTATCGTGCATGGCTCAAAATCCAAAACATTTCCCACAATTTAAGCATCACGCTTCTACTTACGGGCCGAGCTGGAGATGGATGGAGCTTGAAACACCGCATTGCTAGAGACCGATCAATATGTGGCTGAAAATATGTCTATACCGTTCGGCATGATTACGATGCTCTTTTTCAACACATAAAAGCTATGAATAACCGACTTATTTCATCTGATGTTTTGTAAAGGGTAATGTAAAACATGATTCAACATATAATTTGGCAGTGGATGTTGTTAAATTAGTAAAATGTCTCTATTAATATCATTAACGGAGCATTAAATATCGCTAAAGACTTAAAATAATATTAGATTCGATGAATGTACACCAAATGAACAAATTCGGGTAAATTGAAAAAAGCCAAAATGTTGGCTAAAATATTTAAATACCAACCACAAGTAAACTGCTTTAAGCGTACCAATCAAATACCAGTTTAACCTTGCCTATAATTTTAATGATTTCGTGATACAACAATGCTGTAAGATAACTCCTTTGTCTTTTTGAACCAATAACAACCACAGTCCTGCACAAAATATAGGTAAGTTTGTAAAAAATTGGAGTAATTATATTAGTATGGTTGGTTACACAAAAAGTGGCTGCGTAGACGCAAGTGGATTTTGCAAAATGCATATTGTAATTACCAAATCTATTATAGACCTTTTTTCGGTTTAGTTAAAGAAAGGCAACCCAAGGTAAAATACAAACCCACTTCAGAGCTCAAAATAATCTTGACTAAAACCCTCAACAAAAAAGTAATTCTACAAAAGTCAATCAAAGCTTCTACAGCCGCGCCTCTGGCATCTGCGCTCGTCGTCTCTCTCCTCCACCATCATATCCTCGAGGGCACGAGTCAGGCGCTCCAGGAAGTCCGCCAAGTCCATCTCCTCGGTGGTGGGCATGCAGAACCTGAGCTGCTTGTTCTTCCAATCCCAGGAGCTGTGTGTCATAATGTCCACGAAGCGGCCGCTGATGCCTTGGGGAATGTACTTGAGGGGATTGTCGGCAAACGTGATGCTCACGTGGACACAGGGCGAGCCGTTGGAGTCGGTGGCCTGGGAGTAGGTGACCCCCCGCAGCGGGATCACGATCTCTCGGGGTTCGGGTCGATCAGCCGATTCGCGTCGGTCGAGGCACTTGCGATGGTCGCTGACGTTGTTCTCCCCACCGGCACCACTCATACTTAAAGAAGCAGCTGTTACTGCTGCAATAAAACGCGAAGTACCTGAAAGTAGTCCTACTTCTTGAGAAATCTAAGGGAAAGGTGGAAAAGAAAAACGTTTGAACGACATCGATATCTTCTCAGACTTTTATAAGCCACGAGAGATAACTGATCCAAACTGTTTTCACAGTACCAGAGGTTATGTCCGAATATAGTGTTTAAGTTTGCAGAAATTTAAAATGAAATTTGCACCAGAATGAAGATCGAATAGTCATTATAATGGCTCCAAGAATCCAAGACCCAACACTAAGCTGCATAATTGCAGTTATTCTGACAGAGAATAAGCTGGATTCTAATCCTTTCACTATGATATTAGTTATATGAGATAATTCGAATTTAATTAATTTACCACTAGAACATAGTTAAACCTTCGGAAAATTCGCAAAGGAATATTAAGATAATATGAAAAAATGCTAGCAAAATGTCAAATGGAGAGAATGATTTACTCAATTCAATTCTTCACTGTTTGGTATAAATGATCGCAATCATAAATCGATAACACGTTTAAATATTAAACTGCACTTTTCGAATATATACAGCGAAAATTGGTAGATTTTAACCTACCGCTTTTGTCCTCAGAAGTTAATAAAGCCGGAGCTATCGCAAGCATTTTTACGACAAAAATTTCAACACTGATAGAGGAAGATACAGCCGATGCATTTCGACGAATTCTTTCGCCATCAAATATGCCAGAGGTAAAATGGATTAAGCATAAGCGGAATTTTGAAAGCAAAAGTGAAAGTAATTTTTCAAATGTCTTTCATAATCTCCTTGGTAAATCATATTAAAAGGATGGTGCTCTTTCGCCACAAAAAAACTAAAGAATGCTGTCCGCCTAATCGTTTCCCGATTTTTATTATACGCTACTAACAAACTATAAGTAGTTGATTCATATTCTCAGCGCATTATTACAACCATGTATTTACAAGCCAATATCCAAACATTCATGAAAGGAAACTCCGGATGGCCACGGATTCTAAACGTGAAAAAAGCATTGAATTTTCGTCTTACGTTTCACCTTTAAGCATCGTCTTTCCCGTTCCCATGGCCTCCATTCGTTGCATGTCTTCGGCGCTCAACTACAATTTAGTGGTGAAAGGGGTGAGCGCGGTACCTTTAGATTTTCAACTAAGCGGGAGGGTGTTTTGCTTTAAAATATACTACAAATATCTCTTTGTAAACCGTGCCGTAACGCGATTTGAGCCGGGGATTTCCTGTAGTTTTCAGCCAACTCAAGCACCAGCGGTTGCTGTAGCAGCGGCGTCACGTTCTTTTTGCTAAAGGAAACTTTAAACTGAAGACAGGAGAGCACAAACGTACAAATTGAGATAGGGACACTTAGGGGAAAGTAGCCGGCAACCGGTATGCACTGCGATTGGGGAATGTTGCGTTCGTTTCAACCCGCAGAATCGATGGAGGAATCCGGCAGTTGGCGGAAATCCTGTCAATCTGCTCTTTATTGAAGTTTGACACCCATATGTGCTTGCATAGACCACTATTCACCACTTCCTCCATTGCCTAAAATGGAATGATAAAATGGTTACTAATATTAATTCAGTAGCAGATGTTTTTCCAACCTTGATTTACACCACCTCTAATGTTTCGAGCAGCGTGACATGGCCTCGGGGTACCATAACATCACTAGGCTGGAAAATTTAATAAATTAAAGAAAAAACTTCGCCATACCTGGTAGAGAACGGGGCCAGTGGATGAGATAGAGGTCCAAATACTCCACTTGCAGTCGATTAATCGATGTTTCGCAGGAGGATTTCACCAAACTGGGTCCGTGGAAGGTATTCCAAAGCTGCAGTAGAAAAATACTGCAGAGAGAGCAGACATCCTAAAATTCCTCGATAAATCAGGGTAAGCTTCTTCAAGGCTGCCGGCGTCCTGTTTGATCGTAATCTCCTTTGAAGGCGAAGTTTCCACTTCTGAATGCCGCAAACCACCTCCTGTAACCATGTTCCTTCAATGACTGCTTCACTTCCAAGTTAGAAGGGTTTTAATCAACCAAAGATTATGTTTATTCTTTTGCAGATTATAATTTAATAAGTTTAAATGAAGTGAAACATAAAATAATAATTTTCAGTTCCATTAAACACCATAAATACTCCTACTTGTTTTAGTAGTGTTTAAGGCACCTGTACCTTCCAAACGTCAGGCCCTTCTTCGTTCCTAGGTAACGACAGCGACAGTGGATCTAGACTAGAATACCACATCAAGCAGACTGTGGTGGTCTATACAGCTTAATCAATATCATTTTCTCATTTGAGGAATTGACAATTAAGCTTAGATCTCAAACCTTCAAAGACTTGGAAAAGCTCCTAAACTTGTTAATTTATGGAAAGAAGTCACAGTTAATCAGGGAAGGTACATTAATGATTAAATTTTTAACTAAATGTAACAATAGAGTGGTTTACACTTTAACCTCCAAAAGCGTCCAAGGTAAGAGATAACCGAAGGTAGAAGCGTAAACTTGTATTAGGATGAGGTGTTGCTTGCGCGCTACAGTACGGGGTTGTAAACGCTTATTTTGGCGACGCAAAACAAATCATGACTGAGCAATGCGTGTTTTATCCGTGGTCGTTAACGTCCTGTCCTTGAAAAACGCGTCCATATCAGCGAAGCGCATAAGCGCTACACAGTAATACAACTTCCCTTTCCTCTAGTGAACTTTTTCGAGATCTCTCAAATTTTTTGGTCAGCAACCCCTATTTCCTTCTTCTAATTAGACTGCGAAATGGTAAAACTAACTGGGTTTCAGCGATAACACTGCCAAAACTCCTTGACAATAACAGCGTCACTTCATTTTCCTGCAAATTAATTAGTTATTAGATTTTTGACAAAATCTTCCACTAAGATATTGTTATTTAGACGGCCTGGCATTAGACAGAACTTCCAATGTGAATTATCGATTTTCCTACAACCAAACTAATTGGTACTCCTCTGGTGTCTCTCTCTTCTCCTCTTGTCTGATAATGATTCACATCACTCCATTCAGGGTAGTTCAAACTACAGAACTGTTCATAGTTGTCTTTTAAAAATTGGAAAATGAACTATTACCAAAAACTAATGCACAAATCGTGGCTGAGTGGATCCATTCGTCTAGGCTTTCGCCCACCGCGGCCTCGTCTTTTCTAGTGGTGTTCGCATTCAATGTGCCGATTAAGAGCCACCTTCAGGTCACCGCCCTGGAGCTGAACAAAATACAACAGGATTGTTAGAAAGGGAGGGGATCTTAGCCCCTCCCCCGCTTACGAAGCCGCCACTAGCTACGACGTTTGACATTCCGATAAAAGACCAATTTTTCGCCAATCGTAGGGGTTAAACCTATGGTTAATTGCCAAATTGCCTGGCTAAGCCCGAAGGCTCATCATTTCAGGCGTCACGAGCCTTGCCAACCCAAGTGACTCATCACCTGCGTCGTCCACTCAACGTTATTGTTAGAGTTCTTTGTCATCAAATGGGACACAGCCGGGATTTTGGCGCTTGCTGAGCGGTGAAAACGCACAGAAACACGCGTAAGCCATTAAAAAAAAAATAAAACAGAATTTGGAATGATTGGCAGACAACTCGAGTTCGACTATTCGACAGGGTTGCGTCTATGAACTCGGCACAAAGACCACGATTAATAGGGCTTAAATTAGCACTCAGTTACACGGGTGTTGATACGGAGAGATAAAGTCAGGAGTGAGAGATCTGTTGGGACTTTACAAACCCACTTGACTATTAAAGGGTTGACTGTCACCTCCTCTTCATCTAAGAAGAGAAAAGGATTGGTTGCCATTTCATGACTCAGCCACAATTTAACCAGTTATTAATCACTGGATATTCCACAATTAGGACCCAAACTTCCTTCATCTCTTTATTTTTGGCAAAGGGCTTCAGCTCGGGCCCCTGGTTTCGTGTTGTAAATACATGATTTTGCCTTGAGTTGGTGGACTATACCAATGGTTGTGGAGAAGGTAAAATGCCCGCTTTGCGGGTAAAACCATCCAATCATAATGCGGGATTTTGGTTTGCTACATCCATTCAAGGTGGATGAGATCTTGTAATGAGGAACAGAAAAAGAAACCCCCATCAAGAAATCATTCTCGTACCCACGCACAGCAAACCACATAAAAATTGAAAAAGCACAAGTCAACCTTCAACTCCTTCACAGGTCTTCACTTCCCCTAATCAAACGCCGAGAACACAGAGAGTAATCGTACTCACAGGAGTAGATGAGGAGGTACACGCTCTCTAGACCAGAAATTGCATCAAAGCCTACAGCTTCATATACTTTATCCCTAACATCACATTATCCAAACCAAGAAGCGATGAAGTATTAGAGGTTAAAATAAGGGCACTTTGAGTGCACCAGGGAGCGGGTAATTGAAGGACAAACCCCGCCATCAAAGGTACGCAAAAATCGATTGAGAACGTAGAGCCCAACCAATCGCTTTGTCAGCTCCTTACAAAACACTTAGAAGTTGTTTCTCACCCCCCTTTTGTCAAATAAAAAGCCCAGAACGTCAATTAAACAGGGATCCAAAGGGATCATCACCATCGGCCTACAAACCTCTCAAAAAAGGTGCCTTAAAACCCACAATCGTCACACTCTATCAGACAACAAATACCAGAAGTCTTCCTCCATCTCCTTCACGGTTCCTTTTTTCCCTAATTATGAACCCCCTTTCAATTTCCTTTCCCAAACCAAACGCCGATACGGGTCAACCACAGACATCGACAGAGTTAAGCGATTGCCAACAGACATTTCTGAGGTAACAACAGCCAAAAGAAGAACTAGAAGAGGACATGGATCAGACAGAGAGGTCTAGAAAGAGACGTCGAGAAGCCAGTGCTCCTGGTGGGACAAATTCCCAAGGCGGTAAGAGTCAAGGAACCCCTCTAAAACTGTCCCTAGAGCCACACACACGAAACCACAACAAGGGGGGAAAAACAAGAGTCTATTATTCGTCTCTTTTAAAAGTTTTTATTCTTATAATCAAACGCGATAAAATTAAATCGGAAAGAGGGATGGATAGGGCGATCGTCCTCCCTAAGAAAATACCTTAACCCACAAACAGCAAACCACATCAAGCGATAGAAACCAAAAGTTCTTTCCTCATCTCTTTCACAGATCTTTACTCCCAAATCAATCAACGATAACACAGAGAAGACACACAAATAGAGGAACCGTATTTACAACCACAAGAAGTCCTTCAACCCTCCTCCTCCGCCTCCTCCTCCTCCTCCTCCTCATCCGTAGATGAGCAGGTTCACCGCCCGCTCGACGCACCAGTCAGCGCGCTCGAGAGCGCACCAGGCCACATCGAGGTCCGCCTCAGGACAGAGCCGCAGACTCATGAGGCGGCGCAGCAGAAGAAGTCGTGTCGCCGCCTTCACCCGCCACTCCCGTCCGCCCGGATTCGGTGCCATCGCGTCCGACGCCGACGCCGACGCCGACGGAGCGGAGGCGGAGGTGTTGGAGTGGAGGAGGAGGAGACGAGCGCGCGGCGAGTGGAGGGCGCAGGCGAGGGCTTCGCGGGCCTCCGCGGCGCTGCAACCGCCTGGAAGGCGTCGTGAGATCTCTCTCAGCTCGGAGGCGTCGAAATCGGGCGGCGGTGGCGGAGGGGAGACGGTTCTCGTGGCTGGAAAAGAGAGAGGGGATTCGGAACTTGCTTCTAGATGACTTCAACAGAGACGCAAAGCGAAATGCCCCACCGTGAAAACTGCCGAAAATGATAAAAAGCAAAGATTCAAACACTTCCTTCCTCTAAAATGCCCACACTCCACAACATGAGAAAACTGTGAAATCTACGTCTATATAAAGCTGTCAGTTTTTTAGACTGGTGACACTACTTAAATACACTAATAAGTAGTAAAGCGAACAAGTTCGAACTCACTAGGATCATGATGGGCGGTGGCAGGTGATTGGATGGTTACCTGAAAGGAGAAGTAGAATTACGCATTAAAAGTGCTTCAAAGTTTGTTTGAGGGAATCAAAGAGGCCGTCCACAATTATTAGAATCGTCGATAAGAACAAAGCGAAACGATAATCAGCTGTGCGTAGGAGTTAGATAGACCGAATCACTGCCCAACCTTCTTTGTGATCAATATAAACTCCTTTAGAGACCAAACATCAACACACTTAGTCTGGGTTCTGGATAGCGATAATTTTTCCAATTCACATCAATAGATTTGGTTAGTTGCTGATAACATTATTTTAGTAGGTGTTGTAAATTACCATTTTGAGTTCAGATAGAGCCGAAAAGCGCTCGTTTATCGATTCATTTACAATTCAAATTGAAGCCTCTAACCAGACTAGACAGAAACATGCAGGCTGTGCTTCTTCGGGTAAATAGCATTTAGTCCCAAGTATTTTGGCATTTCCCGGGCGTGAATTCAACACCCCACAGAGGAAGTAGACAGCAAATTCTGTGCGAAATATGGGGAACGTTTTAGGGTGATCGTAAGACAGTGCAGTGGAGATTTGGTTAAAGAGTAGTCTAGAATGCTGTTAGACGATTTTGCCGAGGATTGAACTGCGCTAGTGGTGGCAGGTGGGTTGTTAACGTCGCTTGAGTTTGAGCAGTTCTTTCAACAACCCTGGATACGGCAAGCACCTAAAGATAAGTGGGGAAAAGTGGTTCAAACCACAGCACCGCAAATAAAAACTTTGTGTCGATTCTCTAGCACTGAAATTAGGTGTGATGTGTTGGTAGCTCCACCTTTTGCTGTTAGAAGTTTTAAAGCGAGGAAGAGAACACCAACACAGACCTACTGACTAGACAGGTGTGGTTAAGAAATCAACGAATGTGTTCGCTACCAGTAGATGGGTTTGTTAGGGGAAGGATAGACAAATGAATTGGCCAAAGCCGTCGTTCCAACGGCGACTCCACTTCACTGCGGATGATTGTTTCGCCGAAATGTCACAAGAACCTCACCCTAGGCTCCGGAGTTCGGGTGTTTCGGCAGACCGTATCGATTTGCTATGGCCCAGAAACCCTTTTCGATTGCAGCACCACCAAGTTGACGAATTAAGTGGCAAATTTTGCGCAAAATGAAGTGAATGTTTTAAGGTGGTTTCACAAGCAATTTGAAGGCGGTGTAGTGCACGACTCAAAAGGAACACAGGTCGCCAATAAACGTTCTGGTGCGCACGTCTTCCCTTCTCCCTGTAGAGAACTTAAGTACAGCCTATGAGCTACAGGTGACCCAGATTACACGAAATGCCGTTACACAATCTTCCAGGCGATGATTGAACTCTAGTAGTGGCAGCAACAGAGCTGTTAAAGTTACTGGGTTCTGTGGGGTTAGAGGAGCAATTCTTTCACAGCAAATTAGGCACAGTGAAGCGATTATTCTTTGTTTTTTTTTGGAGTGTCAGTGTCATTAGGCGTGGTGTGCTGTTGGCTCCCCTGTTGGGGTCACCTAAAGCAAGACGGAGACTCACTGAGTAGATGAAACATTCAAAGGACGCCTGGCTTCTACAATTGAAAGGAACACACCCCAAAACTATTATAGGAAGCGGAAATTGAAAAAACCCCAACGCTTCTTTTGCCTCTCGTAAACTACTAACCTTGTTTTAGGAACGAAGAAACATTTTAAGCATGTCTCCCAATCTCTTCATATTTTTCAGCTTTCGACTACAAATTACACTTGGTACGTTTCATTTGTTTAAACCATTGCCACGTTTTTCCCTGGAAAATCAACTCACTTGTGTCCACTTCCACTGCAAAAATTGACGAAATCCCAGTGTCTTTTTTGCCTCTCATACAGAAAATGGCAGACTGGTTTTAAGAGTAAGAAAAAGATGCGAAAAGCCCCCTAACCGTTCCAGCTGTTAACTGAATAACTAAATTACCAAATTTTACAATCTTAGGATAGGAAATGTTTACAATTCTAAAAGTGTTTTCGAAAGCACACACCGGGGAAACCCAGTCTGGATGCACTGTCATTGCCACTACCTGCTGAAAAACGAAGAAGCCTTCAAATACTTGCATAAAGCTCATGGTGCGTCAAATTTGCCCATCGTGGAATGAAAGAATGAATTCTTAACATCTCGCCAACTATAATTCACTCATCAAAAAGTGTTTTCGCCGAAAATGCATTGCGGGAACAGTTCTCATTATTGTTTAACTGCACCTCTCACGAGGAATGAAAGTGGTACTACCTTAAACGAAGAACCTCCGCAAAGTACACTAGTTGACGCGTAAGATGGACTTGAAATCAACACTCTGAGGTTACTCTATCATGTCAGTGAATCAATTTACGAGACACCTTCTCCAAGTGGAAATTTCTCTTATAGTAGAATTAAAATAGTCGCTCGAATCGTGAGGTTGTACAACTCCACAAGAACTGGAGACTGTCGAGCCAATGAATTGATTCATAAGATCATTCTTCATCATTTAGAGAAGCACTTTTTTCAAAAAATTCTGAACAATTTTAAATCCACCTTGGCTGCGACCATCGTTTCCTGTTCCCACTGTCTGGATTCTTCGGGGAAAGGCGTTGTGAGTGCTATAGTAACGCTTTGCTTGACCGGAAACACTCAGACACTGATTTGGCCTTAAGTCGGCGGAATTTCAGCCACGACCGGGTGATTTAGATGACTCGGAGGAGTGTTAGTATCGACAAAAGCCATCTTTTTCATAAAAATATCTACCCTCCTCTGCATTTATTTATTTATTTCGGCATTGGGGTCCATAACTCTTATTTTTATGATTGTCACATAAATTTATCGGAGCAGAAAGTACAAGTCATAAAGAGTCCGCAGGGCTCTCTGAAGATTAGCCGTTTTGTGCAGTGAGCACTGTGAATTCCGGTAGTTTGTAGTGGGCCTAGGGTGACCTGGGAATAACAGCTCATCGCTAACAGGGGACACCCCTAACAGGTCACACCTCCATACCTAAATAGCGCGCGTGTATTTCCCTTGAATTGAATGTGTTGACCCAGATCTAATTAGCCAAGGTGTGTTTACCGATAGATTAAGTCAGCCGAATCTAACCTCACCACTGAGAGTTGTTCTCCTCTAAAAGTTTGCCTACGCATGAAAACGAGAGCTCGTGAGATGCATTAACGTAAACATGAGAATGATAGAGGAGAGGCAGCGGCAGGAATGTCAGCAGAAGCGAAGGGAGCACACTTTATTAAAGGCTGAAGGAATAAAGTATATGTAACCTGCTGGATTTCTATGCGTTGCTACCAAGGAAACTTAGCTAGGGATGCGATTTAACTCGCCCTTTAGATTACTCCTAAAACCGCCAACGGGCTATAGTGTTTCCGGTGTTTACAAAACCTTTTTTACACAAAATAAGTGCCTTTTCAAGTAGAGAAATGGAAGCACACCTTGAGGCAATAAGATGGGGATCTTGTGGGCCTTCTTTGCCCGCAAAAGTAGGCAGAAGACAAGTCGAATCGATTTAAAGTCAAACTCGATTAGGCATTTGTTTGGATCTTGAATTTATTTCTGTTAGTTGCTACGAAGGAAGACAGTTACGAGAGTGATTCAATCCAATTTTTATAATTAATTCGACATTGAACGAGACGACTACCCGTGAACATCGAACTTAAACAACGTTAAGATTTCCGCAATGATTATTTGTAGTTTTTAAACCGCTCAAATTGAGGAAATATAAATTTTCTACAATATAAAGGCATATTTTGGTCCAACAGTCACAAAGGCAACTCCTTAAGAGCGGCACAACAGAATGCCAAACACATCGAATAATCGCGTGTAGTTGTTCTTAGATATGATGATATTACCAAATCATAGACAAGATTATGACACAGCCAGGAGCCATTAAGAAGCCTGTGGTGATGGAAAGTAACCTCAACGTAGCCGCTATATTGACGTCCAAATCCCTCGATGCAGGCACCCGTCGGAGAGTCATTAGGTCACGGTTTACGTCCTTGAGGGAGACCTCCTTTTACCCCTAGTGTTCACCATTTTAATCCGAAATCACTCGCTTTCTCTTTTTTTTCAAGATACTTTTGCTAAGTTAGTCCAAGGGTTCACATCACTGCGATTCTTAATCATCCCATGTTTATCACGAACCAGACAGACTAATCTCAGCCGTAATTGGGTTCGGTGGTAACGCCTAGTCTCTTTGTTTTGAACTAAAAACGAATGGAACTAACACTAACTATTTTTATTCCAGATATTCGTCAAGGAACGAGATGAGTACTCGTGAAGATCAAATGCAAGTTAAGGCAAACTTAAAAGTTAATTATCAAGAAGGGTGAATATTTTGCATTGTTTTGAACTGTCAAAATTTAGGACATATAACTTTTCTAGCACATACAACAAACTTTTAGTTTAGAAGTCGCAAAATTGACCCCTAAAACACACTTAGACTCTGGATAAGTGGACACGATTAATCTGTTGGCTAGTCACCCATACATCTGAGGTATTAAAGCAAGTAAACTCAACCACGTCACCGTATGGATTCCCTGATTTTGCCACAGGCTAATTCAAAATTGGAATTAGCTCAAAAATGCGTAATTCACGGGAGTGATGAGGAAACAGCCTCAAGACTTTGAGTGGAAACTCATATCACCTCCGGGTTTCACTTGTTTCTTCTTTCGGATTCTTCCCCCGAATATGAGACAAGGAGAAAATAGTTTTTTTCAGAATTCAAGAGAATGAGCTACTCACGGGTTCAGGGAAGAGCGGGGTTTCTGGAGACGTCAGGAATGGATTTGTGTTCGCCATCGGACAAGGAACGCCAGCAGCCCCTGAAAAAGCAAGACTCGATTAGAAGATGCATTGACAACTCATTCACCGCGGTTGTGTAGTAGGAACCTAGAAGCAGGTATGAAGATGCCCACCAAGATAAGCTATGTCAAGCACATCAAACCCCAGCTACACCAAAAATAAAACTGTCTTCGATCTGGTCCCTTGCACTGGGTCCCCGTGTTCACGCATTCTCCCTTCATTGATTGCTTTGTATTCCCATTTCTGCGGATCTTCACTCCAACTAGGAGTGTTATTACCTAGTGACGAAAGCTTTACAAAGCACGGTAATGCCTCGTTTATCGCGGTCCCTAGGTCGCGAAGGAGGGGCTAGCTTTTACGATGTGGATTTGAGCATTCAAAACCGTTCCTGCTGTAATTATTAATAGCCCCGCCATCCCGCTATACAGTACGATTCACGAGGGCCTCTGATTGAGGGAGGAACAGCCTAGTGCCATCTGCTTAGCCGACTGTCATCAAAGACCCGAAGGACAATCGTCCAGAGATCATACAAAAGTTTCCATAACGCGTGGGACCCTTCGTCTTTTAGCGCAAAGGTCCGAACGAAACTGGAAGAAACGGTATCAAGACGAAGCACTCACTTCGCCACACCACAGATCGGCGTTATTGACGTCCCAGTACTGATTTCATTCACATGCATTCTCCTTAAGCAACTGTTTCACGTAGCAATGGTTCCTGGTTGGCAATTTCTTAAGGCACAGTGGAATAACCAAAGCACGCTTTACAAACCGGGCACATCGATTCCCCGCCTATCATCAACCCCACCGTCTAGCTTTACCAACTCGGAACCTGGGTGCCATTGCTCGATAAGTCGAACCAATCAACGGCAAGACATGTAAAGGGTACTTTTTATGGCTCCTGCACTACTGAAATCCCGATTTCAGCGACCACAGGGCCACTCACCTCCAACCAGCACCTCTCTCTCACATTTCTGTTGTCGAGGAGCGAGGTTGGCGGCATTGAAGAGTCGACAAAGTCCCTCCACTTCCCCTTGGGCTGCGGATGATCCCGTTGAGAGATGGGCTGTGTTGGGGAATGGCGATGCAGAGAAGGGTGAGGATGCAGCAGCAGCAGCGGCAGGAGCGGGCGACTGACGTATCCAGGCGTTCCACGCTGCCTGGAAGTAGGGGTTCGAGGGGGGCGGCGTCGAAGCCTGTGATTGGTAGATCGGCGCGGAGGGAATCTGGGTGGGAAACCAAGGAAACCGTCAAACTTTCCAGACAGACAGACAGACAGACAGACATAAAGGCAATTCCTTACCGGATATTTCTGCGGCGAGGCCTCCAATTCACTGCCACCACCTCCTCCTCCACCAGTATTTGCCTTCTGTTGCTGCTGGTAGTAGTGGAAGTCGATGAGAGGGGCCGAGGCGGCTCCAGACAGGGTCGAAGACGACGCCGTCCATTCGGCACCTGTCGACGCGTCGCCACCACCACCGACACCACCGGTTGCCATGGCAGTGCTGCGGGAGTTGGAACCACGCCGCCGCCGCTGGTGGGTGTTGGCGGTGCCCAAAGGCAAGGAAGAGACCCCTGCAGCGGCGATACCGCTGCGACTCAGCGAGTAGTATTCGTTGCGAAGCGAGGCTTCCAGGTCTGTAGGCGGGGCACGGGGACACATTAGAGCACAAATGGGGCCAAACCGCAAATGTATTAACAAGGGACCGCAAATTTACAAAAGGCACTGGGACTTGACCGAAGAAAGGTAGATTTACACATTTATTAGAGCCCAACGAAACCAAACAGTCCATCGGTTGGTCGAGACCTGTGGAGAACAAACACTTGGAAGCCTGGCAAACAAGCAGTTAAAACATGCTTAATCACAGTGGTCAGCCCGAATTGAGTCCAGACACCTTCCGACAGATTTCGGCTACTCAGCGAGCACGATCAGGTCGTCTGCAGTCATGAGGTCATCTCTTCCAGAATGCAGAAATATAGGGAGAGTTAACGCACAGGTGAACACCAACCCAATGTTCGACACTACAATTTCGGGTTTAGGTTAAACACACCTGTGTTCTATCTCAGTTCGCCTTGCATGTTGTGACATAAGGAATATTTTTACCAATCCGGCACAAATACCGATTCCGCAAACCACTTAAACCGCCCGGCCGTGGTCGCAATCACACCGAAGGCCAGATCAGCGTCAGGGTGTTTCCGGTCAAATAAGTCGGGTTTCTATGGCATTCGCGACGCCTTTTCCCCAAATAATTTGAGACTGTGGGAACAGGAAGCAACGGTCGCAGTCTGAGAAGGGATTTAAAGTTGTGATTCTAAAAAATGAGACTCAGCTCAAATAGAAGGGGGAGGTAGAGAGAGGTCGATCGATAGCAGATGAGTGGCTTCTGTGGAGTCTCCAAAAACCACTCAAACTCTTTGATTGTTCCTGATAGATGTCTCGTAAATTGATTCTCCGACATGATGGAGCAACCTCAGGATTCCACCTTAGGTTTCAGAGTGTCGCGTCAACGCATGTATTTTGTGAAGGCTTTTCGTTTGACGAATCAACGTTAGTATTTTGCGTGGCAGATAAAACTCTTTTTCTCTAACATGATCAAAGTACAAGGAGATAAACATGTGTCAATGTTCACCCGAAAAACTTTATTTTCAACGAAAACAGCAGACCAGAACATTTTTTAGACGGTTTTTCTTCAAGATGAAAACAATTGACGAGGTATTAAGGATTCATCTTTTTATCCTTGGATGAGCAGA
Source organism: Anomotaenia brevis (assembly GCA_030710315.1). Classification (NCBI taxonomy): domain Eukaryota; kingdom Metazoa; phylum Platyhelminthes; class Cestoda; order Cyclophyllidea; family Dilepididae; genus Anomotaenia; species Anomotaenia brevis. Next base: position 51,518 of record JAUOZQ010000164.1, read on the forward strand.
CGTATGGGATATTCAAATGTAAATCCTAGCACAAAAGCATTCAAGGTAAGAGATAACCGAGGATGGAAGTATAAACTTGTATTAGGACAAATAACCAGCGCGGATGGGTGAGGTGTTGTTTGGGCGCTGCCGTACGGAGTTGTGAACACTTAATCAGGCGACCAAACACAAATCATGGCTAAGCGATTTGTGTTTGAGGCGTGGTCGCTAGCGTATTCATATCACTGACTACCATAAAATGAATTTGATCGGAGCCTCAGTTAAATGCATTGTAACCTTAGCAATGAATGAATCCCAGAAATCGAATATAACCGGAAAGCAACTGAGAATAGACTCGATCGAATTCAGACAAACTAGGGTGACCTGGATTTCCCATCAAGAAAGTAACTTCAAAGTGCCAAAATCACCCGAAATGGAACATCGTCAAACAATGAACTGAGAACAGGCTCGAGCGAACTCCAACAAACAGGTTTGACTTGAAATTCCTGCCAAGAATAATAGCTTCAAAGTTGCAAAAATCGACACTGAGCACTCCACTGGCTAGGAACTCGATGAGAAGCCTTGGTGTGCTACGTCTTCTTGCATCTAATGAATCCACCTCACAAATCAACTTAGGCGAATTTTACCCAAAGAAAGCAGCTTCAAATCCATACAAAACCACTGGGCACTGTTTTGAGAGCTCTACTGGCTAGAACCTCCGCGAATCGAACTCATACACACCACAACGATTTGAAGCTTCCTATACACTGCCTAGAACCTCAAAGAAGGCCCTCTAAGGCACGGACCTTTGGCCAGTTTGTCCGACACCCCACCGCTGCCGGCGGAGTTGGGTGGAGGTGGCAGTTTCTGGGTGCCCACTGTTGCCCCCTCAGTGGAATCAATTAATCGGCGCTCGTCCTCGCCCGTCTCTTCGTAGACGTCCAGTCGGGGAGCGTCCCACGCTTCCTGCACCTCCTCCGCACCACACACCGAAGAGGCTCCGCCGCTGTCGGGGTTGAGCGGACGCCAGGCAGTGGAACAGGCGGAGGAGGCGGAGCGGACTGTGGAAGCCTGGTTCGGCGCGTAGGTCTGGCTCAGGGTGTCTGCGTGATGCGCGCGAACACCGGAGAGGAAGGACCTGGGAGAAACGGGGAGAACAGAGAGTTACTCCAAGTGGTTCAAACGGTAGAACGAGGTATGAGGTTTCGCCCTGAGGAGAGATGAGCAGTAGTGCAGATACCAAAAAACGGTTTCTCTACTTCACGGTCTCGGAGTCTATCTCCCAAGCTTATAAACGAAGCATTACTGTAGTTACCTCTCCAATCGAATAAATTAATTACCCTGATATAATCGCACATCCTCGTGATTCAGTCTTAAGCCTCAGAGTGTCTAAATTAAGTGTCAGTGAACGTGTTATTCACTTGACAAATTACCATTTTCATTCTGCGTGACAGATGCTGCAAGACGTTTAAAAACCATAATTCACTCTAACGTGATTCAAATTACAAAATTTTCTACTACGAGAAAGCGGATTGAAAAAGTCCCCGACAGTTTTTGTCCAAGGTGAAAATGGATTTGAAATGTCAAGGAATCCTCTTTTTAACCTACGACGAACAAGTTCCATGAGGTAATTTCGCAGTTTAAAGATGAAAATGCACAAAATCTTGGTCCACTTTTGATCCAGAAAATACCGATGTTAAAAAAAACACGAGGCTATGTATCTAAAGGTGGCAAAGAACAACAAAAAAAAGAGCTAACAACACACAGGTCTAAAAGATATATTCCCTGAGCCTGATTTACTGTGCTTTCGATGGGGTGAGGTGCTGTGGTGTTTGCTGAATCCAGGATTCCTGAAAGAACTGCTCCTTTAACCCAGTAACTTTGCCAGCCCCTCTGTTGCCATTACCAGAGTTCAATCATCACTAGAAAATTATCCAACGGCGTTTCGTGTAATCTGGATCGCATACCGTGGCAATTTCCACCAAAATGTGCACCGCACCGCCTTCGAATTGCCTGTGGGACCACCAAGAAAGCATTCACTTCATTTTGCACAAAATTCGCCATTTAATTCACCTGCGAAATGCCGAATCACCAGGATGTGCTTGATGGATTGAAACGATTTCTCAATGCCTTTCTTTCCAGCGTGGAAATAGTTGGCAAGATATTAAGAAGTCATCTTTTTTTCGCTAAGATGGGCAAATTTGTTAGATATACAAGTAAAAATCCCATGGAATGATGCTTTGAGTAGGGTAATTTGGACCAGTAGAGCTACGCTAGTTTACAAACCGGACTGAGTGTGTTTCAGTGCTTCTGGAAATGTAAATTTTTGCCCCCTAATAGTTAAATAGAAGCCTTAAATAAGCTTTTGTTTGACAAATACCCATCTGCAGACCTGGTCACTGAATTGAGGTAACCAAAGTACCTCCTACCCCTCTCATTAAAACTCTGCTCCTTGTAAGAGAGCTTTAACCAACACCATCTTTGACAATCTAAACGGTCACATCGAAAGGTAGGTGAGCCTTCTTGACTGCTCTGTTGGAAAAAAGGATGAGTTTACTTTTGCTTGGCACCTGCCTTTTTGCAATGTGAATTGTCAGCTAATAGTAAAAAAAATCTGTTTGGATGGAAAAGAGTTTCTGGGCCGAATCAAATCGATACGGTCTGGTGAAACACCCGAATTCTGGAGTCCAGGATGGTGGGGTTTTTGTGACGTTGGCAAGCACTTTTTGAGGTTTAAAGTCGACAAAGAATTACCCTCAGTGGAGTCGTGTCCCTGTTAGAACGATGACATGGATCGATTAGCTTGTGCGACTACCCCTCTGTATCACATTCCGGATTCGTAAACAATCCTAAATCTACCACCCGACATAAACCCGTTTAGTGGTAACGCGCTCAATCGTTAGTTTCTTGAATTTAGCCCGTCTAGTCAGTAGGTCACTGTTGGTGTTCTCTTCCTCGCTTTAAAACCTCTAACAGCAAAAAGGGGAGCTAACAACACACCAAACCAAATTCCACTGCTGTAGAGTGGGCACAAGGTTCTGGTTTCCGGTGGTTAAATTGATGCCCTCCTGGTATGGTCCTGCGATGCTGTGGTGTAAACCATTTTTTCCCACTCGTCTTGACGCCTTAAAATCCAGTAACTTCAACAGCCCTTCTGCTGTCATTACCAGAGTTCAATCATCACTGGAAAATCCTACAACGGCATTTCATGCAAGCTGGGTGGCATACCAGGGCAATTTCTACCAAAATTCGCACCGCACTTTCCTCAAATTGCCTATAGAACCAGCTTAAAGTATTTACTGAATTTTGCACAAAATTTGCCACTTGATTCGTCTGCTTCGTGGTGGTGAATTCACATCTGCAAAAAATGCGGAATCACACGGGAAGTGCTTGACGGATTGGGACAATTTCCGGGTGGCTCTTTCCAAGGTGAAACGAGTTGAATGGTGCTTTAAACTCGGTTTGCCTACAAACTAGACTAAGTGCCTCCTAATACCGAAAGAGATGCTTTGAATCAACGTTTGATTGACCCACATTCATCTGCAGTCTTGGTCTTTGGTCACGTAGGAAGAGATTTGATAACGACAAACACTCTCCTACTTTTACTGGCAGTAAAACTCTGTCCTTAGTGCGAAAACTTTCAGTAACACCGTTTTTGACATTAAATGGTAGATGAGCCTTCTTGACTACTCAATTGGCTGTGACCGATCCGAAATAGGCTAGAAGTGATAACTGTTTCTGTGTAACTGTGCAATTTACCAGAGCATATTTTGCTTAGCAGCTGTTTTTTGGCATTTGAAACTTTAAAAAAATGCATTTTGAATGTTGGGATCGAAATGCGTTAGTGGGTTAGCCAAAATGGATACTATGTGGAATTAAAAGAATACCATCTTCATCCAGCTAAAGCGAAGGAATTCTAGAGCCTGGGTTGATGTCCACATACACACTTTATGCAGTTTCACATTGGCAAAATGCTTCGGTAGTGAAGTCACGTCGCTGTTAGAAGGCCGTCTGGCTGGCATCCTTGTCTCGATCCTTTATCGGGATTTTAGACATCCCTCAGAGGGAGGTTTAACAAGGACTGAAGCTTGAATAGTCCTACTGAATAATTCGTACATTATTAACAGAGAAAAACTACACCTTTCCCGATAAATACAGCGCATTGATAGTTTCATGTTCATAAGTATTCCTCTCGTTTCTTGTCGAATAACCAGACCAGAAGTTACCCAAAGGGGTTGCATCGTGTTCCTTAACATCTTCCTTTGGCAGCAACCGACTGGAATTCAACAAGTCATTGCCAGACACAAAATTTTTTAGTTTAAAACGTGGGGGTGAGGGAAAATTTCCACTAAAGCCTATTCGTAAGTGAAGTGGCTTGGAGCGTACTCAGCGCCGTTGCCCAATCAGTGTTCTTACTAGAGCCCTTTGTCTTCATTCTGCATTAATATAAAACACAGTCTGCGCTGAACGACGGATAGACAAGGAGACACGGGTCTTGGGACGCTCGCTAACGCACGATGAGACGCACATATACCACCGACCAAATCCGACTCTAGCTCTGTGGTTTTGGTCTAGCCAATAAACTTGAACTCCCCTTCGAATGATCAATGTAAGAGAGGTCTAACTAGGAGGATCTTTACTACCAGTGGACAATATGTCAACCCTCTAATTCTTAATGGTGTTTTCGAGGAATTAGAAATGAGAAAGCGCAGAAATGATTGACTTGCAGATGAGATAGGTGTCAGTACAACTGCGATTAGGGAGTCTGTCTAGTTCGTAACACGCGTAGAATGAAAAATTGAAGGCACAACAAGAGGAAGGAAGCGAAGAATTGACAAGAGAGTGTGTGCACCCACAGAAACTTAATTTATACAAAGAAGAGAAGCACGAAAACTTGTTTACGGCCTTCTGGCACAACGAGGCCTATCTCTGCGTTTATGCCACTTCCGTTAACCACGAAGTACTTTTAGCGTAGTGTTTCGGGGTCAAACAACGTTAGTATATTATCTAGAAGGGCGACTAACTGATCAAATTCGGTACTTGATCGATACAGGCCCCCCTCCCAATTTCTTCTGTCTATATTTGTTTGAAACCAACAGGCCTATACATGCTCACATCCTCAATGGTCAATGTGGTGGTGAATCAAGCCATTTCAAGATTTGATTGGGGTTTGACGCTTCGATGGAGACAGAAGAAATGAGCAGATATCAATCTTCATAGGTCTAAAGGGGAAAAAAGACTGGTTCTGCTAGTTCCAACAGAAAATTAGAGAACGAGGTTAATGAGGACTGTCATGGAACTAGGTCAGGACACAGAAGGACAACCACAAATTGTTTGTGAGACGCTCTTAGACGCAATTCAGGGCTTTGAGAAGCCTAAAATTAACTTTGACAATGTACAACAGATTAATAACTTGCACTCTCGGAGGTGTTAAAACCCCCCCCCCCCGTTGACAAATTCGTGTGCAGCTCATAAATTTCAGACTATGACGGGAGAGTTATGAATCCAAGGGCGTATGAAAGAATAGTAAAACAAACACGTCGTGGCAATTTTAGAGTTGGGTTTCGGGGTCAAACCACCTAGATGCATTGTTTAAGAAGAGTGTTGACATAGTAACTTGATCTACCAAAGCCTGTCAAAAATGTCCAAGTTTTCGCTGAACGTGTTTTGATTAAAAACTTTGGAAACGAAAATGATTCCTTATAAAAACCCCCCAAAAAATATATAGAGGCATCAACGGATCCAACCTGCCGAGGATAAACAGCAGTTGAGATAATTTCGCTGTTGAAACAGTACCAACCAATCAAATTAAGCTACACTTACTTTTACCCATTAACAAACATGTTTTGTGCTTTTAAAAGACGAATTTTGGTGACAGTAAGTAAAGGGAGGAGTCGAACTCACGGTTCCACTCGATCCACATGGCCCCACGCTCTGCCCTCGAATCCGTGATGACCCACGTGGACGAAGGAGTTCTCTATTGGTCGGCTGATGTCCTGCGCTGCAACATGATTCGTGGAAAGTGCCGTTTGGTCAGTACTTTATCACAATTGGTTTAGGAGTTAACCAATAAAAAAACTGAATTTAGACGTGCAAAGGCTTTGGTAATAGACATACTTCTGATCGTTGTTCGACTATAGAACATTTACAAAACTCCAATTTGAATTTTTGGGAACCTGGGATACCCTTGCACACCAGACAGACTAATCGATAGGGATGCGGGTTCTCGCTCCAACCAAAGGCAATCATATCAACCTACTATCGGCTCATTCTCTAACAACAGCTTCCAACCGAAGGCTCTAGAACTCATCGCCTGTCTTCACTCATATTGAATGGCGTAGTGACAGAAGACCAACTGAATCTCACATTGGAGGTGTCGTTGGAGGCGGACGATTTCACGAGGGAAGGCGGCGATCTCGCCGGTGCGTCGGTTCTGGCCGCGCCACCAGAAGTTCGCCGCGGGTCCCTCGATCACGAGGATGCGGTCGCCGGGGACCACGTCCATTCGATCGGCCTCGTCGAAAGCCTGGGTGGCCACCACCTCGGCTGGACGGATCTAGGCGTGGAGAGGAGGTGGAATAAGGAATTGGTCACCTCACAAGCCAAGAGCTGGTGAAACCTGTTCCCGACGTAGATATTTTTCGTGAGGAACTCACTAAAGGCTTGACCACTGGCTGTGGCATACTCAAAGTCACGTGAGCTACGCAGATGCGAAAAAATTAGGCACACAAAGGCTAGTCAAAGAGCAGTTGGAGAAATGGGACGCTACAACTGCGTCTGATTTAGAGAAGAGTGTCAGAAGTAGAGGAGGAGGGGGATGAGCCATCATTCCCAGCCCCACCACTCGGATCTGGAGCGAAATCAACAGCACAACCTTGCAAGCCTCATCACACCCACCTCTACCTCTATCTGCCATGGTGGAGACAAAATCGACAGAAAGAGGAGAGTGATAGGGGGATAAGGAGGGTGAGTCACCTTGTCCAGCCTCTCCTTGAGGTACTCAAAAGTCGGTCTTCTCTCGGGCTCGAAGCGCCAGGCAGCCAAGAGGATCTGGTAGAGGCGACGAGGACAAGTGTGCCGCGGCCACACCAGCCGGCGCCCCAGTTTTAGCTCGGCCAGCACCGCGTCGGAGTTGAGGCCGGGCCAAGGGTCCGCACCACCGCTCCAAATCTCCCACACCGTCACGCCCCAGCTCCACACGTCGGAGGCCTGCGAGAAGCGGTGGCCCCGGATGGCCTCCGGTGGCGACCTTGAGTTGGGGGAGGGGGGGGAAGTACTGCCAGTTATTTTTCTAAAGAAGTCGTGAAGACTCTCATGTACGCTTCCATATGGTACCACTCGAATTGCCAATAAACACAAATTCTCCTGTTGTGAAAACAGTGCTTTAAAACGCGGTCAAACCGCTTTCACGACTTGTGTATCGAAGCCTCAGCTTCCCACATTCATTAGCGGCAGTTCGGCTGTTTGTGAGTGCTACTCTTCATGATGCTCCTAAAGCCTTTCTTTTGTCGGGAAAAGGGGTTAAGTTAAGCAGAGGCTGGACTAATAAATGCCCCTGTCTCTCGGTTGCTCAAGTGTTCCTCTTAAGGTTTGGAGAAGGCAGTGGTAATCAGTACCTCGCAATTACACCTATTGATACTCTAGCGTGGGAAGTTGATTCAAGAAACCCACTACTAACAACGATTATTTTGAATGAAAGAACTGATAGAAAAAGGTGTCTTAGGGCGGGAATCAATGATCCATCATAGCCTTCGGTGGCTACATTGTGGGAGAGAGATCTTCTGCTCCTACAACCTTGAGCAAATTCCCCTTTTGGGCCCTAGAGTGGGGAATTTAATTCAGTACCTTCAAGATACCATGCATTAGCCCTTGAATTCTTGCTGTAACCATTCCTGAATTTGAGTAAGTGTACAGTACAATGAAATGGGCTTATCACCTTCAACGTTTGTGGGATTCTTCCAGACAACCTGAGTTACTATAATACCATGTGTGTTTAAATCAAATGAAACAAGTATGAAGTGTTGGAATTCTCGTTATTAGAATGGACATTAGTGACAATTTAAATAAATGATACAATCAGAGAATCGACCGTCGGATCCTCTAAAAACCCCCGAAAAACAGATTTAGGGTTATTTGGAAGGACGAAAGTGGTGAAGGACGAAGTTGTGGTGAAAATACTGCAAGGCTCATTCAGAGAGGAAGTTTGGATTTAACACAGGAGCCAGCTGAAGCCATGACAACTGGCGACTTGAGTTGATATGTACAGCTGTGAATCAAGGAGGCCGCCAAGAGTACGTAACATCTTTTTCCTAAACTTGACATCAAAGTCAGTATCAAGGCATTAGTTAGCACTTCGGATACCCCGAATAACCACTTTGTATATTTTTGGGACCCAAACAAAGCACTTCGGGTGTTTCCGCATATTCAACGCCTAATTTCTACAGGGTAATAATGAGTAGCTAACATGAAACGAATACTTGTATTGGCTTCTGGTGAAACGAAATGGAATGATTGCAATTTCGACAGCCTAGCCACTACCAAGTTCTCAAGCTCACGTCAAATTTTGTAAAGTCGTAACGCCTTGTAAACTCAGCTTGTCATGTTTAGTAGGCAGCAGGTTATTCAACGGCGAATTCTCCAAGGGCAAAGCACAAATAGAAGGCTTTAGACAGCTCCACAGTAGAGTGAATTAAATCAAATTTCAGCTAACTTGCTCCCCTGGAAATTTGAGATGCGACACGAAAGCCTTTTTCAACCGAGGATAAAGAAACGAAGTTGGTTGGAGCGGCAGTTTACGCCAGTAGCAGTAGTAGTAGAATGATCCTAGAAGATAGACACAGCCATCAAGATAGAGCAAAAAAACGTTTTTCCTTGATCAGGTCCACTTTCGTACATTCTCCCAATCCCATGAACCTTTACTTTTCCAGAGATCTAATTAATTAGTGATGAAACCTCTGCATACCACTTTAAAAGTACAGGAACGCTCCGTTTATAGCGGTAATGAACACGAAGGAGGGACACACGGCTTTCGGGGGTATTCATTTCGTGTACATTTGTAATCACCCTGCCGTATTATTAATGATAACCCACCCATTGTTCCTTATTCCTAAATTTTTGGTGTTCCAATGGCAGGCGCAGAAACTGCACCCGAATGCTTGGCGTTTCAAGGAGTATTATTTCAAAACTAATGACTGGGAAAAACGTCGTCATTAGCAAAGCACAGGTCTAGCCGAAATTCGAACTTGTTGGCCGAGAGAAACACCGTCGGCTCCTAAAATCAAAGCAGAGCTCCTCCATGAACACCTACAGAAACTGCCCAGTTTCCACAAAAAAAACTATTCCTCGCCGAGAGCTCCACAAGTCTGGATTCCACAGAAGAGCTACAATTAGAAAACCCCTGTTCTCAAAGACAAATGTTTCAAAGCGTTTAAAGTGGTCCCTCCACGAGCAGTGGAATCATCGTCGTTCACGTTATTTCTGAACTTCGGCTGCCGTGTACGTTTGGAGACAGCCGAAAGAAACACTTAATCCTCACTGCCGTAAAACATGGCACCGGGGTGATCTGGGGTGCTGTTTCTTGGAATTTCTAGCCACCAAGTTCAACCTCCGATTGTCCAAGAACTGCTGTTTCCGGAGGAGGACGCCTTCAGCAGCTAGAAACATCTTAATGAAGTAGAGTATCACATCCGGCCACCACAATCCCCACCCGCCGATCTCAAAATGATTGAGGAGAATTCGGGTCGTCGATTTTAGAAGCCGATATCCGCAGCCGCCATCGTCCGGAAGGCTAAAATTCTTTTTGAGACAACTCAAAATTCCCCTGAATCAATATAAATCAATCGGAGAATAGGGGCTGTAACTGTCGCACCGCGCATTAACATAGATTTTGTTGATTTTTCAAGGTGCTTCTATCATTTTGATCAACTCTTGTAGGGCCAACACCTACTTGTTACGTGTGTTTAAGATTCTTAAACACTGAATTACTGTTCGCTATTCCTGAAATATCGAGGACAATAACATTCGGAGCGGAGTTCCAGCAATGCCGCCCTTATTGCTACGAGTGGGGCTTTTTCAGCAGTAGGTAAAGGCAGGAATTTGGCGTCTTTACAAGGGCCCGAAGCAATTGTTTACACTACTAGTAGCAGTAGAATGACCGTAGTTTTTTGGTGGAAGCTAGAAGCAGGTATGAAGAAAAACACTAAAATGCGAAAAAAAGCATTAAACTAATCTACCATTAATACCAGTAAAACAGACCAAAAGGAATTCCACCTCGATTTGGAGCCTCACATTAAGGCTGCTGCTGCTTACCCTTCGTTGATTGCTTTGAAGATAAATTCCATCATCTCATAAGTTCTGTCAGAAGTTTATTATTTTGAAACTAAATAAAATTAAAAGGGCATTTTATAATGCTCCATGAAGCTAAACGCTAAAACTGATTAAAATTATTTTCCAAAACAATAGAATTCAAGTTTACTTGACATAAACTTGACATAAATGGAAGTACTCAGAAGCAGAAGCCAAGGCATTCACTTGGTTTTTGAAGAGGAATGCGTGAATGAAAGACGGTTTTCGAAATTCCGAAGTCAATGAAGATCGAAACGGACGACTTCCATTTGAGTTTGATGACGATAAGCTGCTTCTTGAGGCAGCAGACCTTGAAGAAGCTCTTCTCCTGCTTTATCAGATGAGTTCAAACCATACAATTGGTTCATCATTGTCATCTACAATAAGTTTCTAGCCTTGGAAAAAGGGGGCATTCTCAAGAAGTCACTAAAAAGATCAATTCAAATCCCCAGTTGGCATCGACTCTCGCTAACTTATTTCACCTTTTGTGGTGGATCTTTTATCGAAATGGTAGACGCTGGCGCTGAGGAAAGCGACTTTAGACGCACAACTAGACCATCAATAGAAACCCAAAATATTTGCAATCAGACCAAAGCTGCTCATAAACTTTAAGCAATCTAAATAATAAAGAGACGGACCCGCTAATAACCACAGTCTGTATGAGCATCTATCTACTGTCTAGACACTTGGAGCAACCATTACCTAGCGTTACCACCTACCCATTAGGTAAATTAGTCTCAGAGGGGAAGTCCCAAGACCTAGACTTCGCCCTACATACACTAGTAGGTAAAGTACTTTGGTCAGACAACATTTAGGTAACTTTTTTAATAGGCGGAAATCAGTGTCTGCGTTCTCTTAACGACTCCGTTGGTCGTCTTATAAGACCAAATACTAAAAAATATATCAAGGGAAGGTGAAACCACTCAGAAAAGCACCAAATATTTCCCCACAAAAAGGAACTTTAGTGAATAGTTTGCAACTTCAGCAGTAGAAAGCCAGAATCACACATACCCCGGATGCCCTTAAAACAACCTATTGACCAAATTGTTCATGCAGACTCACTAAAACCTCTAATCATAATCGGTGGTCAGACAACGTAGGGACAGAAGACCCAGTGTTATTGTCATATCGTCAGCCAATCCAAATGAAATCGCCGTTCACGGAAGAACAACTGAAGCAACAGAAAGCTTTTAGTAAATGATGGCCTGCTTAATCCTGACAACATCCTCGCACTGTTCAGCAGGTGTTGACCTGAGAGCCTCATCACAGCGTCGAGCTGGTCGCAGCCCCGCACCTAATTGCGTGCTGCGTGCACTGACTTTAAATTTGATTGGACCCAAGTTCACAGAGAAACTTCTAATGAACGCGCTCTGGTATGCAAGATGTGTTCAGGCAAAATACGCTTTCTCCATTAAAAGTTGCATCTATAGAGGTGATGACAACACAAGGCGGCTGTGATGGCTGGAAGCAGTTTACAGGACAGCAACAGGCGAAAACTTGATTGCGCTTGCATAGCAGATTACTTGTAGTAAAGGCCTTACAGAGATCAACTTCCCATAGACTTAAAAAACATCACTAGCATCTCCTGGCTCGATTAGATCTTGCCTTCCGGAAATGATTGTCTCAAACTACCGCTGGCGATTTTTGAAAAATTCACCTGAGGCGGATGTATCGACCACAACCCCGGTGACTCATCTCCTCAGTCGCTGTCCAATCAGCCTTCTTATTAGACTCCCTTCTCCTCAACGGCTGCTGAGCGCGGGATAAGCAAGAGAACACGGGTAGTCCTGCGACACTCACTAGCGCCAAGCTGCTGCTCCTGTACCAACCCAATCTAACTATGTCTTTGTCGTATTGTCTAACCAACAAAAATGCAGTATTCCCAATCGGCCTTGCGTTCCATCACTGAATTAATCAGTCTCTCGAAAAATGGGTCCCATCCTACTAGTCAGCGACCTCCCTGGTGTTTCTAGAGCAGAGCGCTTTTCCAAGAACAGAAGGAGCGGAGACTTCGCATACATTTCAGATAGGAAAAATAGCTACCAATGACATTTTGGAAGATGAAGTACCTTCGAAATGGAATGTACGGTGAAATGTAGTTAAAATAACGAGCATTTCGTTCCTTCATTGCCCTTTTGTTATTAACTTATGTCGTTGCTATGACGCCTCGTGCTTCTTCGAATGCATGTCTGTTGTGGCTGATTATCATTCGTGATTCCACGTCACGTCTTCCAATCGTGCTAGTTGGGTAGCATAGATGTGCCTACGAGCCATTGGAGCCAGCGAAGGTCGTCTCAGGAGATGGAACAAGACAACGATGAAGAAAAAAGACAGTTCGAATACAGCGGGTTCAGGCATTACAGTAACTTCGAATTAAAGGCCATTTCGGTACTAAAAGCAACTGAAGCCGGTGGGGGGGGGCATGTTTGGAGGAATTTCCATCGTTAGGCCAGACTTTTATGGGCAGCTTTGGCCCGACTGTCAAGTCATTAAATCGACCCACCGCCTAAGCGCTAGCAAACCCCTCTGCTAGCGGTTCCTAAACCCAGTGCTGAACGTCTCAGCCCTTCGTGCAGCCGCGTCGATTTAGTAACCTTAGCGAGCACTTCGTAAGAAAAAGGTTCTTACCTTGATGAGGTAGGATTGGCAAGGGGTATAGACGTACCAACGGTGGGAATTTCGACCGGTAAAACTCCGAAAAATCACCCCAGCAGTGCGGATAAAGCCACCAAACCCAAGTCGGGCTGCCCTGCTTTTTCCAGGGCGCAAAATTTCGCGCATGACTACTCAGGCTGTCCCTTTCCACGTGACACCAGACACGTGCTTCGACTCTGTCGCAGAAAACCCTAAAATAATCGTCGCTTTTCTGCGTCGATACAAGTGCGCTAGAACACTAACCCACAATGAACCCCAGTGTAAAAATGCAAATGAAAACAAGTGTGGCGCACTTGCTGTAGAGTTGTTGGCTATGTTGACATCTTACTGAAATAATGTCTTGTAAACTCCAATCAGTGAACAGTAACAGCCTGACCAAGTCAAAATCCTCAGCACTGATACGCTCGGGAACGCGGGTAGTCCTGGGACACCCGTTAATACCATCAACCCAATCTAACCCTCTCTCCCCAGTTTGGTTAGCAATAGGAGGATACCGTCGACAAGTCGATAATGCGTTTATCCTCCACCTCTTCCACCCAGAAATCCACACCAGGCACTTCGCATTTCATCCGGCATTTCTTCCGGTTTTAAATGGCAAGGTAAGAACACAGAGCCAAGTTAGAGATTTCCGCAAGCACTGATGGATGATGATTATGATGATGATGGTAAACGGGGAGTAAATGCAATCATCCTCCGGTATCTGGGGCGCGAGGTCCCGTTCGAAGACCCGGGGCGGTAAATCAACACCGATGGGAGACCCAATGAACAAAGACTGTTATTTTGGAACGGCCGCAAGAGGTTTTTTGCGATTAAATTTCAGGATAAAATATTAGCTTGTTCGTTTTCCAGACATGTCAGAGGTGTTGGCACCATACACTACGTATTCTCCTCTAAACATTTAAAACGTTCTTTTTTAATTATTTTAGGTGACGACATCGAGGTAGCCCATCTGATGCATTTTGGAAGAGGCCAACTTGTTTCATCAAACTAGAGATGAGATTATGCTCGCTGCTACGTGAATGGCGCGACACGAAAATCTGCAGACAGAAAAGGATAGGGGAAAGCTTAGCTTAAATTAAGATGCCCCTAAGTGGAATCAGTGGAATCTGCGAGAATTGTTACAGACAGAAAAAAGATGCCTTCCAAGCGGAATTCGGGCTGAAACACTGTAGCCAAGAAGTCGATAATCAAATATATGGCTGCAGCAAACACATTAGGGAAAAAATTACATCTGGACTAAACTAGTCTCTCCCACGTTTGGCCTTCACAAACCTACCCATACCTTAATCAACCGATAGCCTAATAACAATAACACTAATAATAGCAGTCATGCAATCAGGACTATAAAAGCCTCCCAGTAAATCAAGATATAATAAAGAATTGTGCAGCATCCTCCGCTAATAAAGTTCTTTTAAATGCATACAAAATTTGAAGCAATAATCAACGACATTGTTACCTCTTCCTGACAACACTTGAATTGCTCCCACCCACGCAAAAGGAGATATTTTTGGTCGATTGGGAAGAGGGACAATTAAGCTGCCAGAAGAGGAGACACTTCAAAGCTCCCCGTCGGTTGTTTGAGCACATATTTTAAGGGAGCATATGACACTACTCAATTTGTCAATCAACTTAAATGTTAGACTCCTTCAAACCACATTCAATTCTTGCATTGAAGCTTCTGTAGTGAATTTCAAAAGAGAAATAGAAACTCATCACACAAACTGATTACATCTACCATGTATTTTGCGCATTTTTATTACCACAGATGTGTAAATGCACAAATTGTACGACTCAACTGACCAATAATTTAGATTTTCTCCGTTGTGAAAACAGCGTCTGTATAGACCTCACAGCTGCTAGGCTAGTGAGTTCTATTTTACTCCACATGGTTGTAAATGTTAAAAGAAGGGAAAATGGATTATACCTACCCAGCGTTTTGTATTTTCCAGTTCTTCTAACCTCCTAATCTTATGTGAAAACAAAATTGAGGGTTGACAACCCCTTGTCTTCTAGAGGGGTACCAAAACAATAAAATTACCTATTTGGAGAAAAAGCGCCTTAAAATCCGTTAAATCCACGTTTAGTGGATGTATAGAGCTGCGTTCTTCTTCTCATACCCATCACATTTGCAATTCCAGTGGACAGTGCCATTAATCATTTAAGCCCAATCCTACTCTCTACCAGAGACAAAGGCATAGGGTATCTTTTACCAACGGCCCGATCCCACATAGACCCCACCGCCATTTGCCAAACCACCCTGACCACCATCCCGCTTCTCAGGCCGAACGGGTGTTAGCAAGTTTCCACGCCAATTTTCCACAAAACTGTTGCAAATACGCCAACATTATAACAAAGAGTGCCAATTTCGTGGTATTATTTCGGCGGAAAAAAGGGGTTACTAAACTGAAGCGTGGATTTTTAAACAGGGATTTTAATTTTCCAAATTAAAAAGGCAAATAAACTAAAATTTCCCTGCTTAAAGCGTTGAAACAGCGTTCAGATGCTTGGCTAGTAAGCTGTGTTTTCTACAAAACGATCCTGATTTCGTCCTGATGATTATACAACACTGTTTTAATGGCATACTTTAGTTGAAAAACGGGTAGCATTAAGCATTATTTAAGGCCAAACCTACGCTCAGCATAAAAGAACCATTGACAAAAACCCCCCAAACTCACCACGCAAAGGGTATCTTCTGCCTTCCCGAGCCCACATACACCCCACCGCCAATCGACAAGCTGTCCTGATCACCACCACCGCCAGCCTGTCCACTGCGTCTCAAGAGGCCAAAGTCCCCGATTTTCACCGTCACGCAACACGACGACGACGAAGATGAGGCGTTCCCGAAGAGGAGGACATTTCTGGCCGCCAGGTCGCGGTGGATGAGGCGACAGGAGGCGAGGTGGGCCATTCCACGAGCCAGCTGGATGCCCATGTCCCAGAGGACGTCCACGCTAAAGGCCGTGGATGGTCGTGGTGGGGAAGATGGTGATGAGGAGGAGGAGGAGGAGAAGAGGGCCGAGTGTTGACGCAGGGCTGTCAAGAGGCTGCCGAGGGGCGCCAGCTCTGTCACCTAGAGAGGGGAGAGACGAAAGAGGTCAGACTGACTGGTTAAGAAACGTCTCTTGATGTCTGAAGTGGGGTGCTCATCGGAAGTGTGTGTTTCTGCTGCGAGGCAATCGAAAAGCGGGGTGCTCATCGAATCCTTCAAACGAGCGCTTGAAACCGCAAAGGAGGATGGAGGGTAACGCAAGAAACCCTCTAAAGCTTCCTCCTGAACTATCGGAGTGCTCAATCCCCTTTGGGCGAATAGTTATCGATCATAAGGACGCCCGAACGCTGCACAAGTCGATGCAATTAGAACCGGCTTCACCTCTTGTTTACGAAATAAAGGTTGGGTCCGACAGGTCCCTACGATCTCTGCCACGCTACCTTGGTGACAACTTTCAGTTGTAGTTTACGTGGTTTTAAAGAGGCTGGCTCCTCCAAGATCTGAAAGAATACGCCAACTCTCGCAGAAACAAAAATTATATTATTTCTACCTTCGTTTTAGCTGATTCCTTCTACGAACCGAAAAGCACACTTCATGTGCGGGATTAGGGGCCTCCAGTAGACAGTGGATCATAATTGCTGATGGTAGATTTTAGGAACTGGGAGCAATGATTTTTACTTTTATGAGCCGAATCTTAGTGATCGCTTTCACGTATCAGTTTCCTGGCAGCGAGACACATCATCCACTTTAATTTGGCCTTTTCGAACTTTTTAAAAAAGGCAATTTTAATAACTACTTTCTACTGGCTTCATATATCCGTTTAGGATTTTGGCAGCTGGCTGCTTATTTGTCGAAAGACAGGGATATTTATATTGTAAATAGGGAGAGCTATCGATTGCAAGTGATACTTTTGACTGGGTATTTCCCGATTCAAAATAACGTCATGATATCTTTTTCGATCCATCAAATAGCACAGGACTAACAACTGCACATCCCTCTTTCGTGTATTTACACAGCTAGGTGGGTAACATTCTAACCCAACAACGCAGCAAACAAATCACAGAGCGCGCTGTTTTGGATGGACTCAACGTTAGAGAGAGAAAAAAATACGCATCACACATCACACGCACACGCATCCCATGAACGATGAGATGAACAAACACCCCCCAACACACTCTGCAGAATGAAAAAAAAGAAACAGATTATGCCTGCATGGCCTTGATTCTGAGAAACGAGAAGGGGAAGAGCTGGGTTGTGGCAACGTCTTCAGCTGGAAATGAAATCTGGTTCTATGGAGGTGGTAATTGCCCTTCTTTTCAAGGAGACTCAGATGAGAGAATAAAGTGAGGACCCTCAATGGCTAATTCGTCCATCGGGCCTCCATTTCCATGATATAAAAATTAGATCACACCGTGGACGCTTTACATCAATCAACTGGTAAGTAAGCATTGGATGATTACGTTAACCCGACTCTGCATAAAATAAACTGGGTACTAAATGCTATTCACTGGAAAATCAGGCTTTGTTGTTAAGATGAGTTCGTGGACGAACGCTTTCAACAGGTCATTTGGTTACCAAGTTTGTTTGATTGGCAGATGGCGAAAGATGCAAACTTAAGTTTGCCACTACTTCACTTCAACAATAAATAACACCTAATTCGATCACCATTTTGAGAAAGAAACTGGCCATGACTGGTTCAATCTCTGACTGCAGTATAACCAGTATAACCTACCCGAAACACCGTGATGAAACATGGGCCTTGGAGGCTCAGATATGAGAAGGAAAAGAGAGTGATGATGATCACACATTAAAAAATCTACCCGGCTTTCAAATTCGCTCAACCGGTTGATAGTATGAAATGAGTAGAACTGTATTATCGAGCTTTACCTTGCCTCAACTACCGTCTTTGTTGTTTAGATGAGATCACCCACTGAGTGTTCTCCACAAATTAACTGGTAAATATACAACGGATTATCGTATGACATCGTCTTTCTTTGACGTCTAAATTAAGTCGGACCGTGAACCTTTCCAAGAATCATACAGCAAATGAACACTTGACACTCTTATTATATCCACACTAAAGTAATTTTTGTAGTCAACTTGAATTCATGCTGTTTCCTTCGACTCCACAAACGCAGAAGACATATTCATGGGACTAAAGAAAAGATTCGATAAATCAGCAGTTCGAGAAAGATCCTGACGACGACCAGATCAACTTCTGACAGCAAAATAGTGAAATTTCACGGGAATATTGAGGTCAGCTTTCACCCGAGTTGCACAATCACAAACACACTGAATAGCGAAAACCCAAAAATTTGGGCTGGACTATGCTTGGTGGGCCTGCAGCGATTTATTTACATTCTTGGTTTTGCGAACCTAGAAGATAGGTGTGGAGGTTAGATGAGATGGTTTGCGTTGACGTCTATAGATGGCATCTGAATAGAAGCGGTATAACTGCTCAGGCCCGCATTTGATAGAGACCCGTAATATGAGCAAATGTTTTTCACAAATAAACAATGGATACTCGTATTAAATCCAAAATAAAAAAATGTGGAATAGGGCTATTTCATTACTTATTTGTTTAAACGATCGTTACATTCATTCGATTCCACAACCTAGGCTGCGACCTCATGCAAAAGGACTTGAAGCGGACTTTAGGCATAAGAGTTACCAACAATGACTGGTTCAACTTCTGACAGCGAAATGGTGCAAAATTCACGTGAAATTTGAGTGCTCTCTCACATGAGAGAGGCACATCACGCACACACACCCACAAACCATGCTGCAGAGTGAAAACCCGGCCTGGGGCAGTGGACTTGCAGTGAATTCACTTTTTGAGGTAGAGAAATGGAAAGCCTCATGCGAGAGGAAGAGAGGGTATGAATTGACGTCTTCAGATGGTATAACTACTCAGTAATCTGCAAAATAGGCCGATTCTATTTGATGTTTCGATCAGGCCAGACAGTTAACGTTTTCAGAAATTATCTGGCAAATATAACGCGGAAGATTGCATTAAAACGAGTCTGCAAAAAGTACACTGGTTTTGGAATTTGATCATCTGTTTGGTGGTAGCACGACGAGCGTAGACTCACAAGCTGAACCGGTCTTTCAGGCTCTAGTTTGCTTCAGCAGCCACATACTGAGTGTTTTCCACATGTATACAAGGAGGGGTCGTATGAAATTGATCCCACACAAAAACAAACGTGCCATTAAATTTGATTGATGGGCCTGTGTGTTACAACATTGTCCTTCCTTGATTTTGACATCGGTTCGGGGATAAGCGTTTTCAACCAAATGTCGCATAAACAAATATTCAATGAGATTAGACAACTTTGGGTTAGAACTCTGAGAAAAAACTGACATTGACTGTTTTAGAGGTGGAAATACCTGACAATTCTGAGTCCAGCCTCACATAAGGCGTATGAAATCAGATCTACCGGGGACAGGCCTGCATCGAATCACTTTCATGATTCCAAGAAACGCAGAGACGCATGTGAGGGGCACAGAAATGGTTTGCGTTGACATTTCCAGATGGCAATGGTACCTGGTAACTGTTCAGAAATTTGAGAAAAATACGCATAAAATTACCCTAAGAACTGTGATAAAACACCTTCACGGGGAATAAGATTAGAGATGAGAAAGATGACAATGTTATGCATAAATCGTATTTGATGTTTACATTAGATTGGACTGTGAACTTCTTCTGTATAGCTTCACACAATTAGTATTAAACACACCAAAATAGTTGAAGTCACAGGAATTGTCAATTCGGTGGTAAGCTACCCCTTGAAACAAAGAAGCAACGACGTTGTACGTGTCAGGAAGTGTCAATGAAGGACTCGTCCAACCTCTTTGCAACTTTGCAAGTTCGTCTCTCGAGACATGCGATGAATGGCAAATACCATTTTCACTTGACGTTGGTCAAGGCAGCTCCATTGCTACAGCACACAATGAAAATAGGAACTCAAGATGTGGAGTAGCACGAGTCAGGTAGGGTGAGAAAAGGGGTGTTTATCAATGTGCACATCCGATTTGGTTGATGCCCCCACAAACTCGACTCAAAAACTGAAACTTTTAAGTTGATTTTAGCAAGGCTATGTAAATGTCACAGACACTAGCTTGGATAGGAGATTATGCGCCAACAGTCTCATTTAGCCGATCAAACTACATACGAAGCGGAGAAGCAAACAAATATACAGACGCATGCCCGAGGCTTAGTTTCTGGACCAACAAAACTTGCTCCAACTATGAAGGAAGAGACGACTTAGGAGTTCTAAGAAGAGGCAGAAGAAGATAAAGGGGCGGTGGAATAAAGAAGACAGAAAGGTGGAAGAAGATGTGGAGAAGACAGGATGGTCGAAGAGAGAAGACGTCGAGGAGCTGGAAGGCAAAAAAAGAGGTGCTAAAAGAAAATGTGGGAGAATAAAGAGTGGAGGGAGGAAGACAAAGAGATGAAAGGAAAAACACGAAGAAGAGGATGAGGGATTGAGTAACACAACGTGGAAGAAAGGAGGTAAAAAGGTTGAACACAAAGGAAAAACGTAAAAGAAGAGGATTTATGTACTTTTCGGTAAACAAACATCCTGCAGATATGAAGAAAAAAGGGACTACCATCTCGTACAAGGAATCCTAGGACAGAAACCGTTGGAAACACGCGTTTACAAGTGAGTTCGACAGGTTTGATGGAGAGATGTTTAATTAACCCACAAACCCTAATCAGAATTTAACAAAAAATCGAAATCCCCAACCCCCTACACCTTCAGGTTCTGTAAACGTCACAGGCACTAGCTTAGATCCGAGATTATGCGTAAACAGTCTGCCTAGTGGTGCTGAACAAGCCCGTCACCTCCGATTAGCCAATCAGGCCTCATCAAAGTACATACGACACAGAGACGAGAGGCGAGTTAAGGGGTTTCATTAGGGATGAATTGGTGGGTTATCTTAGTTTCTGGGCCAACAAAACTTGCTTCAACTAATGAAAAGGGGAACGGACTTGGGAGCTCAAAGAAGAGGTTGTAAAAAGTGGGCGAAGAAGTGGAAGGAAGTGCTGGAAAAAGATGCGAAAGACATTTAAAAAAGCGAGAAATGAATGGAAGTAGTCGAAGAAAAAAGAAGAGGTGACGGAAGATGGGAGGATAGGAGGGCTGAAAGAAAGAGGACAAAGAAATAGAAGAAGGGACGGAAGAAAGAGGGCGGACTTAGGGACTCGATGGAGAAGAAGTGCAGAAAAGAGGACAAAGAGGTGAAACAAGAGTTAGAAGACGACATGGAAGAAGGGTAGGGGAAAAAATAGACAGAGGTGGAAGACGACGACGAGGAGGAGGGGATGAGAGAACTGGAGTGGAACGCGAGAAAACGGGGAGAGGTTTAATGACCCAACTAGCCTGATTTTGAATTTACCGGAAAAATCGGTAAGCAACTCGAACAATGAGAGGTTGAGGAAGAAGAGATGAGGGACGGAAGAGCGTGTGGAAGATAGTGACGTGGAAGGAAGAAGGGATTAGCGAAAAGGACGTGGAACAAGGGATGCAAGACGACAAAAAAGTGGAAGATTTGGAGAAATAACGGGTGAAAAATAGAGGTGGAAGAAGAGGTCGAGGAAACAGGGGTGAAAGTCGACAGTTATCACTTCAAGTCAAATACGGCTTTCTAACAGAGAATATCAGCGGTTAGATAAGCCACAGGGCCTTGAATTGCGACACTTTACTACTTTCTTTAACCGTCGCTAGCTAGATCCGAGGTGACGAACGTACAGTCCGTTAGCACCCGAGCCCGTCACCTGCTACTAGCAAATCAGGCCTCATCAACCTACACACGATGCTGAGACGCTGCGTGCCGCTGAGCCGAGCCAACGGGTTTCAGGTAGGGACAAATTGATGGGCCTTCATCTGATGTTCCCCTAGATAAGTGGCTGGGTTTCCGGGGGTAGAAGAAGGAAGACAAAGAGTTAGGAGGAAGATGAGCAGAAATAAAGCGTGAAAAAACACCACACGCGTAAGCACGGTATAGAAAAAGAGATAAGTGGTCTGCCAATGAATTTTCGAGATAAAGGAACCAAGATATCGGGTTCAGTTTCTGGGCCCACAATGCTTGATGACATGAAAGAGAGAGGTGGAGGCAGGAGCAAGAAGAGGACGTGAAAGGATGGAAGAAAGAAGACAATGAGGCGGGAGAAATAGGGTCCGAAAGGGAGCGAAAAGGAGGTCGAACAAGTGAGGGTAGAAGGAAGAAGAGATTAAAGACGTGGAGGAAGACGAATAGGTGGAAGATGTGGAGAAAGGGGTGAGTTTGCAGGAAGAAGAAGGCGTCGAAGAAAAATGGAAGAAGACGTGGAGAAAGAAGATATGGAGGTGGAAGAAAGCGACACCCGTAAAAATTTTTTGGTGTTTAAAGTAGGAAATTCGTGCACGACACTCCACCAGTGGCTCCTCGATCTCCGAACGCCTCGAAATACGTCGATCCGAAGCTTCAAACGGTTGCCCAAGTTTTTGTGAGGTACGATACAGGTAAAAGCACTCTTAGTCCTCCTTACGACGGTCAACACAAGGTTTGGAAAAGGACCGAGAGGACATTCACGATCGATTAAGACGTAGTCAGCATCAATCGCTTGAAAGCAGCATATTTGGAAGAAAAGCTTGGAGAAGGATTAACCCCTCCCGATGATTGATGTAAATTTCCAAGCCACACAAATACCATCGGCTACGCAAACGACAACGGTCGCAAAGCACCGAGAATCCATTCTAGGTAAGCCTACTAATGACGCAGACGACCCCATACAGTTACAAAATCGGGTCGCAAAGTCCACTTTCCTTACTGGTTGCGCTACTGAAACACCGGTCCTCTTACTGCCCCCACAAAGTCACATCCCTTTGATTATGAGTTCGTTGGTCGGCCAACAGGTGCTCTAAAGAGCGGTTAGACGTTTTGTTTGCCCTGACTAGAAACAACTATCGATAAGGGTTTGTAAACAAACGAACACCTTAACCAGTAAATATCCCATTCATTCAATGTGCTCGATCACCAATTGCAGTGCTACAGAGGGTACTTTTGACTACCCAAAATAAGCGCTCTTTGACAAGGGGAAGTGGGGAGGGAAGGCGCAAAAGAAGATTGATGAAAAAGGGAACTGGATTTGGCACCAGAAGGGAATTGGCCTTTCCCATAAGAGGCTCTCTCTAGTAAGACTTTTGGGTAAACAAACTTTCGCCCGATATGTGGAGAGAAATGAAGGACAACATTTCGGAGTTATAAAAGGTAGCACAGTACCCTGCAGGATAGACAGGTGGTGTTTTAAAGTACAGGGAAGATGACGTCCAAAATGGAGCCGGCTGCCTTTCGATACCTCCATCGACTATCGCGATGTCCTTGCTGATGGAAACGTCACCCCCTTTCGATTCACTAGAGCATGTCCTTTTCCCGTCAAAGCCCTAATTGCTGACAGTAGATTTGGGCACAAATTACAGCATAAGGTGTTGCCATTCCAATAGCGTAATAAATCTAATCTTTGTTTTCCCCTGACAATCTTCACGTCTCTTGTGCGAGGGTTACTCAACAGAAGGTTTCGAAAAAGAAGGGGATTCGGCTGTGGCGGTGATTTCAACAAGCCCGGAGGTAATAAGAGTTCCTCTCAAGTCCCTAAAACCTGGGATCACGCATTTTCGAGTTTAGAGGGAGGATGTTCCAATATCAGATTAGGCCGTTATAGCGTAGAAATGAGCGGCTAAGTTGGAGGATACGTTAGCAACGAACCGTGACTGAGTTTACCTGTTATAAACACAGGTGTCACAATCAATTCGAGTTTCATAGAGAGACCACCAGATCAGTTGCATCCCATTAGCGATCTTTACCCACTGAGTGTTTGTCGACCATCCTTGGATTTCGCTGTTAATTCCTTTTTATTTTAAATGAGCCTATTGCTACTAAAAAAGGCGAGGGAACGCATAGGGACGAGATTCGGTTAAAAGGACCAATTAAAGGCGCGATAGTGGGAGGAACAGGATAAGCACTCGGTGTGTGTTTGTCCTACATGTCAGCCAAAAATAGACCCAATTATTCGACTGTAGTGCGACTTTGTGACTGTCAGAGGGTGAAACTCCTATCGATGAACAGGTTTTCCGTAAACTACATGTGACGATCACGAGTACTCCCTTCGTTCCTTGTCACAATAGGACTCCCTCGATTGACGTAGGAGGTACTCCTTCAAACAACCTGACGCAATGAGCAATAGCGCTGGATTCCTATGACGCCAACCGCAGGGAATTAGAAAATGACCACAGAGACCGGGCTTCCAAAGAGGTTTGACTAATTTCATTGATAAATAATCGGCGGAGGGACTTAACGACTGACACAGGCGCGTAGTCGAGAAGGTGGTCCCTTCTTATGAGACAACGCAATGCGTATTTTATGCAGAGAAATGGGCAGCAAGGCTAGCCGCAATTCCTTAGTTAAATCAAATAGAAAACTGAAGGCTGAGCCGCGTCTAGCTGTTACCGAGTTGCTGGTCGATAGAGGGAGTGCATTTGCATTCTACCACGGGTTGTTTGGGCTAATGCCCCATTTTTGCTGCACTAAACGGCGCACACTGCACATTCCACACAACTGGTCACATGCTGTGTTGGCATAAACAGTTGGAAGCCCTCAAAGACTCACTGCGGGGCAAATGCTAGTTACTTCTACCTAGACGTGACAGAGCTGCTTCAGGATTCTGATGAGTGAAGCTAAGACTTCTGAAGACAAAAAGAGCAACAAAGACTACGCTAGTAAACATCAATACCAATGCTAGATGGCCAAATCACGAAGAAATGTCGAAAACCTGAGTTGCTTCAAGAGTTTAATGATCGAAGCTAAGGCGAAAAGAGCTTTAGAGAGGCCGGAGCTGCTTCAGGAAAGGCTTTTAAATGTAAAAGGGAGAGGAATTGAGGAAAGAGGTACCACCTATAATGACGCGGAGAGAGTTCCTTCTATTTAGATACTCATTTGCCTGACATGATCAATGCGTGACGAAATGACCAAGCCAGGGTTAATTCATGATTCTCACGAGGCTACAAACGGCTTTTAAAAGCCAGACAGAGAGAAACTTAATGAACTAGGGACACGATACGGTCAAAGGCTTGTTATTTTCATTTCAGATAATCAAAACAAGACGAAATACCAAATGCAGAACCGCTGCTTCAGGGTTCCAAGTCAACGCTTCTGAAGGCAAAAAGCCTTCAAATACTTAGATACTTATGTTATCTAACTGAACGAAGACGAATTACCCCAGCATAAGCCAACAGCTGTCAAAGTGTTTCCGAGTTGACAACAACAACAACAACTTGAGGTCAGTCGACAGAGAGGCATTTTAAGCTGCAGACTACGCTAGTGGACGTTGATATCAAGATGAAATGGGCAGGCCAGAGCAGCTTCAAGGTTTTAATAAGCGAAGCTCTGACTTCTGAAGTCAAAGCCAGCTTTAAAACTGCTTGCGACTCAGCAAAGACTGCGCTATCAAAATGCTCAAGCTAGGGATGCTCCAGGATTCTCAAAAGACCACAAAAAAGCACTTAAAGGCAAAAAAAGAGAGAAATAGATGAACAAGGGGGGTCACTCACAATGACGAGGGGGTTGAGAGGGATGATGCCGTAAATGCGCACTAGGTTTGGGTGGTAGACGGACTGCATCAGCATCACCTCGGACAAGACCGTCGCGAAAAAGTCCGCTGCGTCATCGGTCTTGTTGTGACGCAGGATCTTCAGCGCGACTGGGAGCTGCACGGAAAAGGGGAGAGGATGAAAATCGTCTCCAGGGTTTTACATGGGGGGTTACTTCTACCGCTGACCGTTCGTCCAGAAGGCAGCCTCCAATCACCCCGTCGGACGACGCCGAACGATCCCGATCCAAGTCTGCCACGACTGTCATCGCAAAGAGAAATGTCCTCCTCACGAATTAGTTGGCAGATCTGAAGATTATCCTCAGGAGAGAGACCTGGGGCATGAGACCCAGAGAAGTTTGGGGCCTGCATATCGGAGAGGCAGCGACGCATTGAGGTGTTGTCATTGTGAAGGGATAATATAGGTGTATCACGAGGAGGTCCATAGCGAAGCTAGAAGGACAGGGTAAGTTAGAAGGAAAAAATGCAGCCAATCAGGTTGAGAAAGTGAACCCACAAAGTCCAAAAATGAAATGCCAAAGGGTCGAATGAGATGGTGCTTTTTGCGAGGGTTTCTCGGTAGTCCAGCATTTTCTCGGTAATCTTTGAGGGCCTCCTTTAGACGAGCAATAGCAGGCGCACTAAGACCGATACGTTGATAATCCGCTGTGTGAACATACTCAAAGTGCTGCAATCTACGGATTTTTGGAAAAAAAAAACAGAACAATTAGATGAATGGATTTAGCAAGAGTAAGTTGAAGTGCCTAAGTTATGAAATGAGGGCATTGGAAATGTATGAAATTAGCACACTTACTGTGTAACTTGAAGTACATTCTTAAAAGCGTCGTAAAATTCCGGTAATTGTACTTTGTCAAGAAAATGTTTAAGCCAATCAGATGAAGACATAACCTTCGGAGACCTCCGAAATTGTTTCCGTAATTGTGGGTGTTTAGCAATCCATTAAAACGTACTTAAAGAGATCATCATTTCGTAAACAAAAATAATTTTTAACAACTAAAAGTAGTTTTTATTTAACAATTACAATTGTTTGACTGTATAATTAAACTTTTTTTCTTGATCTTATTGACTGAAATTTCAGTTTGAAGGCACTCATGAAAACAGTATCTATTCGATTCTGTGACCGTTTTCGAATTCGCTTGATTCTTCCTATACACTTCTCTTTCATTCTTAGTCACTTATGATGCTATGATCTA
This sequence comes from Anomotaenia brevis, assembly GCA_030710315.1. NCBI lineage: Eukaryota > Metazoa > Platyhelminthes > Cestoda > Cyclophyllidea > Dilepididae > Anomotaenia > Anomotaenia brevis. The sequence goes on from JAUOZQ010000164.1 coordinate 78,327, forward strand.
TGATTACACATTTGTTAATCGTTATAAGTATTGAAAAACCTAGGCTGATTTAACCATTTGGTTGATATCCACTTATCACTGGTCCATAATGTGGTAAATGCATTTTTTAGAACACAATTAAGACTATTAGTTTATTTTTTCATTATCAGCCGTTGTTTTATAGTGCATTTTAAAAAGGGAATATGAACTAAATCTTAGTTATTAGAGAGCAAAAAACACTTTCGAATTTCCAGAAATATTCATATGCGCCAGTGGCACACAATTTAAATGTAATCATAGACATTCCTAAGCAGTCTGGGTGGGTAGAGCAGGTCTGATGCTGGTGCCTATGTTCTTATGTCTGATCGGATTTCTCTGTTCGTAGTCCATCTTGTCCCCTGACAGTTCAAATAAAACATCAATAGCACGTTCATTTAGAGAGTAAAGACTAGTTATGAGGGTTATAATGAATAATAAGCCTAATGGGTGCCTACAGGATCTTCGTTAATCATTGTAATTTGGAAAACACTTGAGCTGATTTAACCATTTGGTTGATATTCACTTATCATCGGTACACAATGTAATATAATGTAAGGTCACATTTTTCATCTTCACTGAATAAGTCCCAGGTAGTTTAAATGCTAATCACAACTCATTATTATTGACTAATGCCGTTAGTCCAAAAGATTGGAAGAGCTAGAAATTTTCATTAACTTGCGATAAGGTCTATTTTCACTTTTGATTGTACCAAACAGTGCTTTGGATTTGTGTAAATGTGAAGCTCAGCTTATAACAGATCCATAATTGGCATTATTAAATAACCTACAACTAATCGAGCCATATCCACGCTTTTGCAGTTCACAAGTTGAGTTAATTTTTTAATGTCTAAAAGAACCTGATTTTCAGTCAGCTCTCGTTTCTTCGTAGTGCATACTAATATTTCATTTTTTACTACTCTAGCTTTAATCATCATGGGTCCCAAAATCTAATACAATGAAAACTTTAATACTAAGTAAATTCACTAAACTCAATCCTATCATATACAAAGAAGTGCATTGTTACCATAGTACATATATAAGTTTAACACATCTTTGTTTCATAGGGTTAATGAAAATAGTCCTCCTTTTACCAGGTAATTTAAACTCGCATTAAGTAAATATAATATGTAATTGAATTATTTTCATAAAATATATAAGTCAATGTTGTTACTTTCGACCGAAATAGGAATATAGTCTGATAATGCTCAAAAAGTAATATTTTATTGTTTTAAGGTACATGAGCTAGGGTGACTGAATGAACCTCACTGTGTGAACGATGTGTGTGATAATCATACGCCTTGAGGCGGGCGTTAATAGGTCTCAAGTATTTGCTTCGATCTCTTTAAGTAATTATCTGGATGACATGATGATACTTGAAGGATTTAAAAGTTGAAGAAATACAAAAAACAAAAAGCCCGGAGGTTCGGTTTGGGCATCCAAAGTTATGCTTGACACATTGGATGAATTATAGGATAAGTCTAACTATCTCTGTTTTGTAGGGAGCTATAAGTTGAATACTACCAAGTTCCTTCATATTTTTATTCAAGTTTACATGATTTAAGTTATGAATATTGATGGGAAAGATCCACTTATTATGCCTACCTTGTCTCTCTGCTACATAACTTTATAAACTCACTTTTAGTAAATGCATTGAAAATAGCTAGAATATCTGTAATTTATTTCCCAGAATTCACAGTGTATCATCAAATTTTGCGCATGTAAATCTTGTACTTAAATAAAGGGATTCATAGGAAATACACTTCTGTTCATTCTATGCCGAAATTCTGAATAAATAAGCAGATGGAAATTATTCTAAAGATACTTTTTGCGTTTTAGATTATTGTTCATTTCTACTACCATCACCCTCTAATGTATATCTACGCATTATCTACAAATTTGTCATATAATCAGCCTCCTGATAGTCTCGCAATAGTCAAATACTTCTTCTTATAAATGCTACGGTTTGTATTAAGGCACTAAAACTGCCAGTCATACCTCACATAACCTTATTTTCCACCGTAAATGAGTGTGACAGCTTTTGCAAAAGTAGAGGCTCTTCAATGACGTTGCTCTAACGGTGCTATAAGCGTGCTCATTTTTTAAATCTGCAATTCTTACAGCTTGAGAGCTTTACCTTGGATGCAATTCAATTAGGCTTAGCTGTTGCACCTTATACGAAAAATTTTCTTGTTAATACTAGATATTTATTGAGTTGTATTGCAATTGCATATGAACCTTGGAACTAAATTGCTGCTTCATTTAAGTTGTAGCGGTAAAATAATTGACGTTTCGTTATTTTCAACTTGTTGATTTACGCAAGCGAAGAAAATGGATAATTACATTATATCTGTGATTTCCGTACACAGCAGGTGACAAAATCGATGACCTCACTCGAAGACAAAGTGCGGGGTAATTCAATAAAAAGTGTGATTTCACGTCTGCGCTCTAACAAGGATGAGGGCACAAGTTTTTTAGTTTTGTGGTAATGATTACAGTAGAACAGAGTACGGTTTGTGATTTCGCAACAACAAAAAATAATGGATTTTTTGAACTGTGTTGATTTGGAGCCATTCAGAGGCCTTTCTTCATTAAATTGTCGTTGTGCGAATCGATAACAGTGATTAAATAGTTTGTCAGAATAAAATAATGTGTTTATCATTTCATAACTTATTTTATTCCCCAAGCACAAATGATGTGATTTCGCATTCTTTTTATGTTAAAGTACTTTGCTCGCTTTAATCAATTTAATAGAGGCCATAAAATAAGTCATTTGTGAATTAAGGCGAAATATAGGAGTCACGCCGATAGAAAAATTTTACAAAGTTAGCAGGATCCAGTCATTGGCTGATGGCCATACGTCCAGCTCTTTTCTTATTGGTCGGCTCATGAAGTATTGAGCCAATAGCCATCGTGCTTGTTGTTAATCAAGTTAATTAGATAATAAGCCGTTTTAGCTTAAATCACCACAAGTCTACTAGGATTCAAGGCCGCACACTTACTGATAAATATTGTCAATCACTTTATGACTGTATGAAAGCTGTTTATGATGCTATACAAGACGCTCGACATCTTCGTCGACATGAAACACGTTATAGCTCGCTTCAAAAGTTAAGGAGCCTTTCAGGACTGATTGTGGGCTTCATCACGGCAGCACAATTCTTCTCAAGGTCCTTAATCTAATCGATAGAGCTAGTCAGAAACACCACATGCAAAATATGTGCTGCTTCTGCTTCTGTTGCTTCATTATGCAATGAGAACTTATAAGTATGCAAATCAAAACGGCGGTCAATCAATGCCAATTATCGTAATGAACTGGGTAAGAATAATTTTTCTGGTAAGCACAGGCCCCGCGAATTATTGGGAAAAATCATTGCGGTTCGATGCTAACCCCAAATATTTCCTACCAATTAAATACCGGCTGTTTTTATGAAAAATACCAGTGTCAGTCATTATCAAACCACATATGTCCCACCTCGATTTCGAGAACATAAGAAGTGGCTTCAAGCGCAACGAAATCACACTTATGATTTACAATAGCAACAACTTAAATCCAAAATTTGATTGGCTCCTCGTAGCTATGGTTACGACGCTCTTGATGGTTTAACGAGACCTGCTATGTGCTTAGGCGGCTTTTATCCTCATAGGCGTCTATTCAAAGCATTCTAGGTTCTAGAGAATAATCTAGCCTACTTTTGGTGCCGGCTTGGAATAGAAGGCCACTAAACGGCACTATCGCTGCGAAATTCGATGTTAGAAGCCAATCACCAATTTATCCCGGTTATATTCACCATGAATTTTACAGTAGCCAATAGGAAAGTGGCTGGATCGATCGTGACCAACCATTAAAACGATATGTACACGAAATAGCCAATTAGAATCCAACGAAAAGTACAGTGTTTGAAATAAGGTTAATGCGTATCTAAATCGAATGGAATAAGAGAGTCTCTCTATGAAACAATTCAACGTGGATTATTCCTTGACGATCCTATCAGATTGGTTGAAAAAGGATTTAGATCTAGACCACCCTATATATAACTATTATAATAGATTTGCAAAAAAGAACATTTAAGTGATATTTAATGAAGACGAGAAGCAATTCCCCTTCTAGTGTGGGTCAATGAGGGGCGTTATGTTGCCAGGTAGGTTAACAAAGTCCACCTTAAGCAAAATGTAACTATTATTGAACCATCTCTAAATAATACTCTCAGGAGATTGGAACCACGATCTCGATATAATCTTTTTCCAAGGGAGTAAATTAGCTATTGCTGCTTAAAAAAACAATGCAGAAGTAAGTTGATTGAGCTGAGTCGAGTCTCAGTAACAGAAAATCACCACCTCCTGTGAATTAACTGAAAACTGGATTCTCAGAAATATTCGTCGATCCAAAAGGTGCTTTTTGTACAGGTAATTTCTTTCCTTTTACTAAATTCATTTTTTTACAATGTGGAAAAAGAGGAGATCCTCCCAAATTTCAATCGTTGAGGGGCTATTACGTAATTATTCAGGTTGTCACTGTCAACTTAAAGCCCGATTTAGCTTCTTTTGCGCAATTTCAAAAGACTTTTCTTTTACTGGGACAAGAAATACAATCATACTCTGGTTGAAGTAGTTTCGCTATTGAATTAAAACAACAAATATAAGATATCCTGGCAGTTAAAGAGCAAAAACACCTGTGAATTTCCTGAAGAAGGCCCAGTGACGTTCGTCTATGCCAGTGGCACACGTGGGCATTAGTAAGCAGTTTGAGTGGATAGAGCAAGTTTGATGCTGGTGCCTTGTGATCTCGTGTTTGACCCGATTTCTCTGTTTCGTAGTCCATCTTGTCCCCTGACAGTTCAAAGAAAACATTAATAGCACTTTTAATTAGGGGAAAAGGACTAGTTACGAGAGTTATAATGAATAATAAGCACAGTGGGTGCCTTCAAATGGGTATTAGAGACACGATGGCCGATAAAATGCCAATCATCGGGAAAGAATGACTTCTTTTATTTTATTTGTTATAATGAGAGATCTGTTTGGTTTAATTAGTTAAAAAAATGTTAGTGAAAATCGGTTTTAAAGTCCAACAAGTATGGGACTGGTTTAATAGGTACGCCAAAACAGGGGTTAAACGTTACGCATAATTAAGAAAAAAAATTATTTGTTTCCAAGATCCGTTAATAAGTAGTACTAGGTTGTGTTACTGAAATCCACTTTACAAATCTGTAAGCAGTATTGAAGCACCTCAAGGTCATATACTTACGGGAATTTAATAGGTTATCGCACTTTCAGAACAGTACGGTAGTAAAGAGGTTAAATATGCGAAATCTTAGTACCAAGAAAGATAACCACAGCCTGTGAACAGGAATCAGGGACTTACTCGTCAGTTCATAAGGCCCCGGTATAAATACAGTCCCACTTTATAATAAATTCATTTAAAAAGTTACACTCAGCCATTTCTGATAGGTAATTTAGAGGAAGGCAGAGTATATTTTCAGTCTGCGTGACGAGTGTCAATTTTAAGCTGGTATTTTCTCACTCTTCTTCTTTTCCATCTCGTCCCTAGCAAGTACAAGGTAAATACGCTTTGCATGCCGGATATGGAAACGAGACGTTGTTACTGTTGCAACCGTTGATAAATATTTGCTTTGGATAGGAATTAAAAGTATGAATAGGATGCAATCCTCCCCATCAACTTTGACTAGTGTTAGCTTTTTAAAAATACTCACAACTGTGAAATTCTCAAAAGGCGGGTCTTTGAGGCATTTTTCAGTTCACAAGTTCAGTATATAAGGTTTCATTTATAAATTTAAGTTCTTTGTTTCATAGACAGTTGAAAAATTGTTTGAAAGTTGAAGACTGCGTTCCTACCTTGTAATTTCTTCTATCCCTTATCCTAAGTAAAAATATCATGGCGCTATGATAAACTGATGCACCAGTTTATGGGAATCATATTGCATAGTACCGTTTGAATCCTGAGTAGAACGCAATCTTCAGTCAATCTCGTCATTGCATAAGATTGCCTTTGCCTACACCCTACTGTCTCAACTTGAGCTAAGAAATTTTAGTATTTTTCTGTCTAAATATGTAGTTTCTTCATTCTGAAATAATAAATCAGCATGGTTCTTCAATACCACTTGTAGTTTATTAAAATAATGAAAAGTACAATGACGTCTCAGCGGCCAGAGAATAACTATTTAGAGATGAGTTCTGCAACCCTTCAGGTTACGCAGAAAAAGTAGTTTTAATTACGTGCTTCAACAGTTTTCTCGGTAATCACTGTTTGGTTTGTAGGGAGAAAAATAATCTAGTCGTTTTAGTGTATAGTGTCTCTGTGATGCTGTCGCCTTGTGATATTCTGGTAGTTTTCCACTACTCAATATCTTTCACTTCTTAGGAAAAGAATACACTGGATATTTCAGTAGGGAATATTTGAGTAACTTCTCAGGACGAAGGGAAACTAGCTGCCTATGATTTTGGTGAGACCTACCAGAAGGTTAATACAGAAACGAAGGCACTCACTTAGGCCCAATACCGGGGACCCCGCAGTTAACGTCCTAGTACTGTTTTCATTCCTATGGCTCAACAGTGATTCATTGAGCCTCTTCCACAGAATTTGTAGCTATCTAGCAGCCAAAAGTGCATCTGCTAGCACTCCGTAATTGGCCATCTGCGCTTCAGACCGGTTTTAAACCAACTAGGAATCTAAAGATGTGTTATATCTTCAGAAAATTGCATTATATAATTTCCTGATTATCTTTCGTTATTGTCTGTATAATACATACAGCCGGTTAAGTCTTTACTAAGGCGCCTTGCAGACCGTCGAGTGATCTTTGGAGTTACCGCGCGTCCCGTCTCTTGTTGCCGTTAACGAACGTGACGTTTACTAATCAGAATCTCGTACTTTACAAAAATTAGTCTTTCTTACACTTGTCTGAATGGCAATAGAATCAAAAAGGCAATTTGTCATAATGACAACTTCGGTAACTTAGAAATAGGCTGTTGCTGGTGTATAGATGGGCTTTAATTAGATTTAACTTAATTTAAATACACACCATCAGTATTATCCATAAATTTTACAGAGTTTTCATCATGAAGTCATCCTGATGTATGAATATTAAAGTTTACTTTTGAATTTCGGTGGGAAAAACTCTTTCACCACATAGTGTCTTGTAATCATTGCTCCTTGAGAATGAATATTCGAAATGATGAACGAAAAAGAGCACATAATAATACGGATTTCTAAAATGAAGGTATCTTCAAACAAGGCAGTAGTAACCACGGCCTAAAATATTCTCTGGCAAAACTTTTGTGAAGAAGGCGTGGGAAATTTTACCTCAAAAATAACATAACTCCTGATTTTGGCTAATAGCATAAAAACCAGAAGTCAACATTGTTTTATCGCTAACACTTGTAGCGTAGCAGAAGTGAAGTCACGGCTAAGCTAAGTATGGTAGTTTCATAAACGGATGAGCTATAAGAAATAATAGCTTATTAACCCGAAATTTAAAAAAAAACCGCTCAAGAATGATAGATAATCAGCAGCCTGAGTGAATAGTGCTTCGTGATGCTGGTCCTTTGTAATACGCACTTTCCCATTATCTTACACTTTTGCCTTGTAAGCATAGAGTGGGTAGGTTCGGAATATGCTGGCTATTGAAGTAAAGAACAGTTGAGTGACCTACGGAACGTAAGAGGCGAAAGAAAGTAGTCTTTCCTTAATTTGCATAGATAGCTATCGCGTTAATAAATCCAATTTTAAATTATGAAAATATAGGAAAAAATGAATTCCTTGGTTCATAAATTGCTGTTGGCATATAGATTGGCTAAGAATGCCCTTTTTGTACATATTTAAATGTATATTGCCGTTATCATTCTTAAATTATGGCGATTGTGCATCATGGAAGTTTTACGGTGTTAAAATATCTATGGAGGCATTACAAAACATGTTTTGATGGCTCTAGCAGTAAAAAGTGGTTAATAGGTACAAAACAAACGATCATCACCGTCTCCTTTTACAATCAGGGAATGTACATTGATGATGGGATATTTACATTCAAACAAATGTATATTTATTCAAAATTTGCTTGGGAAGTGAAACCTACTTTCCCACCAACCTGGAAGATTAAAATTTCCAAACAATCGATCCAAGGTTCAAAGGAGTAACAACTTTTACTATTTTCTCTGCCTAAAGACAAATCCTGTGTGAGGAAAGTTTCGTGCATTTTAAGCATAGTACAGTAATTATTAGTTCTAACAAATAATAAAACAAGTTGGAAATACAAGTCAACATGGGTTTATCCCTATCACTCTTAGCATATTAAAACACTCAGAATAGTCAGTAGGCATAAGTGAGGTTCATGCAGCCATAGTATTAGGAGTTTGGGTTAGTCACAGCAAGGCCTTAGGAGAAAACCGAGATCCTTCATTCCATCTCTTAATAGGCCGTTTTCCACTGACGCATTTCCATGACGTCATTTTCACTGTCTCCATCAGAGTCCCCCGCATTCTCATCGCTCAGGAGGCGTCTCTCATCAGTCCTGTTGACGCTGGCGTTGGCAGGGGGGTTCCTCAAACCAGCTCCCATCAGAGTGGCAGTTAGGCAGATGAAGGCGAAGGCAATAATGATGTGCCAGATGAAGATATTGGTTGCGCGAGGGATACTCTCGATGGCCAGCTCATCCCACACAGGTAGAGCGGAGACTGGGGGGTAGAGGATGGCGCCAACCTGCCAGAACCAGGAACCCTGAATGATAATTAGCAGGGAACGGGCAAGACCAGTTAGGAGGGAGTGGGGGTAGATTGCCTCGAAGACGCCGACGAGGATGAGGATGATTAGGGCGTATACTAGAATGGTATGCACGTAGACGTCAGTGGGAGTTCTTCCGTGCAGGTGGAAAGCGAAGAGAACCTCCTCCGTGACAAGAGCCAAGCAGTTGAAGAAATAATCTGTACATCTATTACAAATATGATAAAAATGTCGTTAATTCAATTACCTTGGAAATCTGAGTACACGGTAGAAGTTCAGCAGCTCAAATATTCCAGCAATCATGAACATGGAGAACATGGTGGAATGTTGGGCATTACCAATGAAGGCGAATTTCCCATCTTTAAATCCTGTGTATACTTCACCTGTGATGCCAACTGCACAGCAAATTGCTTTCAGGTAAGAATCCAGTGGAAATTCTTTGCCGTCTTTGCCACAGCAACAACTCTTTCCACATCTCAAAGGTGTAGTCATTTGATTTGTGTAGAGGGGCACTGGATGAGAGGAAAAGCCGAGTTCATACTTCTTGCGTCTGTAGTACTTTTTCAGTTGAAATATGGTTGACCAAATGCCAAACATCAGAAAAAAGCTGCCTGGTAGCGCATGACCGGCGAAAGTCCCCATCGCTCAAGAGAAGAAAAGTTACACTGTATACAAGGTCGAATTGAATGTCAGATCGGTTAAAATAAACAAATCAGTCATCGATTTCAAAACGGATAAGAAAACATGCAAGCATATTTTGTAGTTAAGAATTTAAGTCTAAAATTTATTTTAATTAAAATTAGCCTACTTTTGACTTTTAATTAAATATTATGCACTAAAGCATGCCAAGTGCTGATTTCACCTTCATATAGTATTAATATACACACACGCATATATATATATATGTATATTAGATAATGTATGCATATATACAGTTGGTGTAGGGATTGTTCTAACTACTGACGCTAGATTTCAGTGCTACATAATTCAATTATCAGGAAATATCAAACGATATAATCCTCCAGAGCTGCTTCTACTCTTTTCATTTTAGATTAATAAATTCCAGTTCTTGCTGCCTTTAAGAATTGATACCCAAGTCCACTTTTGATTTTTTTAAATTTGTGGGATTTCAGCCTAGTGGTGTCTTATTATTTTGATTTGACGTACTTGCTTTCAAGATGTATTTAGAAATCCGTGGCATTATCAATTTCACTCTAAACCCAAAATAAATGAAGCAATCGTTGCCGTTCAAAGAATCATTTGTATGGTACTATGAATCGCAGCTCATTACTAAGAATATTTATTGCATTTTCTTCGTCAAAGTACGCTTGGGGCGGAGGCTATGAGACCTTTTCAGCGTTAGACTTATATACTTACAATTTATTGATTTTTTTCAGGATAAATTGCGATTCACCACAAAAGTTGCTGTGAGTTCCCTGTTCGAGTTGCAAAGCGGCATTTCCACCTTTGTTGAAATTTTCCGTAACTTTTGAAAGCAGGCTAATTTAATGAGCTACGAAACGTATTTTTATTATACAGGACCGCGCTATTCTTGGCATTGACGTGGTGTTATTGATCCCGCATCAAACTCGTGTACCTGATCATTTTCTTCATTTAAGTCAAAGGGGTTGACACCGAAAATATGTGTAGATTTTGGCCACAATAAAAGAATCTAAGATATCATTTATCATTACTAAGCAAAGTGAAGAAAATAGGTCTTATTTTTCCCTTTTATAAACTAACAAACAATATAAACTCGTAATCACATTCTTTAATACACACAATTTTAGGTAAATTTCAAGAGTTAAATTAAAATAAATGGTAAGTTTGAACTAATTAGCCAAGAACTGTTTCTGAAAAAATGGAAAAGTAATGTTACCAAAAACGCATTTTGTAGTTGGCGACTGATATACCAAATGAAAATATATTCTACGGCCAATCAAAAATCGAAGCCGTCAACTGCATGATTTGAAGCTTGCTGTAGCGTAAAGCGCGAACGTACGTCATGGCTCCCTAAAAATATAGGGCTTGGTAATATCTCAAGTTAAAGGGTACCATAATTCACGAATCGGTACACATCTGCTGGAATATTTCATTGGCCTGGTTTTTTGTGGAAAGAGTATTATATGTTTTAACTGGGCATGAGACTGGCACATACAAGCCCATACCAAATAATATTTAAATTCAAGTAGAAGCAGCTTCTACATTAGAAACATCAGTTGAATTGCAACGGAATCTTAAAAAATATGCTTTTAAAGAAATAGATACCATTTCTTTGGATAATGGACTTATTCCAACTACTTAAAATAAAACTAGACCCGTACACTACTTAAAGGTTATAGAGGATTGATATTATCGCATTGCCAACTCTTTCCACCTATTTGTATGAATATTCCACAAACTAAAAGAATTCCCATTGGACTGTAAATACAAAGTCTCATAATTCACGACCAATGCAAACAACAGCATGTTTCAGTCATATACCCTGGAATATGGCATATTTTTAAAGATTAACATGCCTTCTTACTAACATTACATTATGATGTATGTTGGCGATGCCGAATATCTTGTAGTTGGTTAAAACGACGGAAAAAATTCCACAAATTTGCGGTTTGTTAGAACACATATGACACCCCTTTTCCAATCGAATTAAACCAATAGAACGTTGTTTAAATCTAGAGGCCAAATGAGAATTTACGTATTCCTTTTTATCTTTTGACAATTACACATGAACAATTGCCATGGTAATACACCCCGTAGCCATGTATTGTATGATACTAGTGATCTAAAGTTAACGAATTCAGCGAGATAGAAGTTTAAATTAGAACTGATCCTTTTTTCGACATAAATATCCAGCTGATATCCTATAGATTCGATGCTTTAAAAGCATGCCTGGCAGTCTTTGGTCGATATATCTAACGCCAATCCATTTGGTTGACGGATAGGCCTTGTGAGTCCCATAGATTAATGCTGAGTGACCAGGCATTGTGAGGTCTCTACTTCTTTTCAGATTTTTCCAAATTATATAGCTCTGTTGTCATGGGGATGGGGATTAGAGCCTGCAATATCTCAAAACATAGAAGCGTATGTATTCAAGCCCACAACAATTGGAGACTCTTTACAACGCCAATTTGGGGAATCATGACGCCCATCTTCTAACCAAATCTGCCTTTCGAATCTTATCCTGTTTGAGGCCCAATCCCACGACGTTCTTGTTTTACTAGGCTCTGATGAAAGCTGGACGGCCAGCTCATCTGCTCACACTGTCTGACTTTTTGTTGTTCTGTCCAAAATGCAGCTGGGTATTCGTCCTGCTCCCGAGATCTTGTGTACTCAGCATTTGTTTTTGTCATTATTTCTGATAAATCTTTCGCTAATAAAATCACCAACTTCTGCCCCGTTTTTCTGGATTTCACTGTTCTTCAAAACACATTTTCCATCAACTCTGTGAAAAGGCAAATGTCGTCATACTGCATTCCATATAGCGCTTATTGTTCTGCGGTTTGACCAATGAATCTGGTCAACCCAGATCTTGGCACACATTCCTAATAAGCACACTGGTACCGACGTCACTGCTCCTCCCTCTGGTACAGGGAGTCCTCACCTTATAAGGGGTAGTGGATCCGTCTAGAAAGAAAATCCAAGAATCCCAATCTGCTACAACCCCCACTCCCTAATCAAGACCCGCAAAAACGAGCCCACATTCAGAAAATAGCGTTATTAAATAAGAATTAACTGTACAGTGTCCACACAGGGGCGCTCTACATGTCCTCCGCACCCCACCGATAGGCCAACTCCCGCTCCACCTTGCGTCGGGTGATGTCATCGACCAGACGCTTCTCGAAGCCGTTGCTCCGGTCCACCCCGTCCCACCGGTAACCCGGCCAGATGCCGTATCGATTGGCTGGGGGCTCGGGGGGTCCCTTGTATCGCGGCCGCTCCTCAACCTCCTCCTCGTCCTCCTCAGCCTCGCCTGAAACACACACACAAAGTTAGTACTTTAAAACAATTAAATTGGCTTGATTAAAAACATGCTAACATGGAAGCATCCAAGAATCATTTAAAGAACATAATGTTTTTGATGATTTCAAGCGATTAGAAACATCCATTCTGTTAATCGAGAGGAATGTGTGGAAGATAGTTTGCTGAATTCAGTGGAAGTTGAAAATTCACCCTCCACGAAGAAGGACACAGTCCAGAGTGAGTTTGACGATAAGCAGCTTCTTGAAACAGTAATCCTTAGAGGAAACCTATATTGCCCTATCAGCTGAGTTTGAGGAAAGTCCATTGATGATGATTGAATCCTTAATGAACTGAACAATTTAGTCACTTGTTTCATCCATTTAAACATCGGACAGAACTTATGGGACGACCTGAGAGGCCAGCCAATGACAGACATCAAGATCAATAGACCTACCCTCGGCCTTGCGTTTGCGCTTCTCCTTGCGCTTCTTGGCCTTCTCCTTCTCCTCTTTGCGCCGCTTCTTCTCTGCGAAGTAGGCACTCATGGGGTCCTCGGCGTGCAGTGTGTCCTTCAGCTTGGAGTTGAGGTCTGTGTCGTCCGCGTAGCGGGCCAGCGGCTTCGACGCCTCGTAGCGGGCGTCGATGAGCTCAGCGTTGTGCTCCTTTATCGTGTCGAGGCTGGAGGAGGTGGAGGGAGAGAAAAACACATAGATAATTACTGGGAATAGGACGCAATTAGGTGTGCGGGGATGCGACCTGGTGAACACTGTGTCGAGGCCCTCAGGCCACCGTAGGGCCAAAGACGTACGGTTAAGGACAGTTTTGAGGTATCGAGCATTTTTGATGGCTTCCACACGACTCTGGGAGGATTGAAAAGCTAAGTCAATTAGGTGTATGACAAGAGGATAGATCTATTCAGCAAGACGATGAGGATTTGATCTAATTAGGCCACTGCATAGCCAGTATTCCTGACATCATTGTGAACATGGGCGATGAGTCACCAAGTTGCTAGCACAAATTTAGATTAATTGGCCTTGGTTAGGGGTCATCCGGCACTAAAATTCGGGCCTTAGGTTACACCACTCTGACACAATTTTCGGCTTCAACTGAGGTCACTAGAAGCACAATGGCCAAACACCGGGTGGTTACAGTTACACCATTTATTGACTGGTCTTTCCGCAATAATTCAAACGACTCAGCGTTTAGAATAAAGGCGGACTCGGAGCTGATTTGGAGAACGTAATAACAAATCAACAAAATCGTGCAAAGGCACCATTCCACTTAGTGGAAGGGAAATTCTCTACTGGTGGGACAAAAACGTTTGAAGTTACACGCAAACAGCACATTAACAGAACATGGCTTAGTAGATTTCGATCAGAAAGAATTAAGCCAAATGTGTTGGGACTCCATGAATGGCGAAACCTCGCCCTACAAACGGGTCCCATGCTAAGTATGATTCCAAGTTGATCGGTGTGATTAACTCAGTCTGTTTTTTGAGATGGCCAACGGGTAACAGCGTCTTGATCCTTCGAAATGGCGTGATATTTCTGACAAAAAGTAGGAAGGGCACGAGGGAGCAGAAGTAAGGGACCAGCCTCACAATGCCTAGTCGCTTAGCACAACTTTACCAGGCTCATATGCCAACCAACTGGAATGAAGCTAGGTCTCTTTGTCTATTAACTAATAATAATTGATAAACCCGACTTTAAAGCATCAAATAATAACATAGCAAAGGGCAGTGGTGCAGAAAAGCGCAAAAACAAGCAGTTCTAATGAAAACTACTTGCCCCCCGGCTCCATTAATGTACCCACCATTGTTACATCATAAAACATTCCAAAAGCCAAACCTTAAAATCTAGATTTAACCAAAATTTATCAGTTGAAAAACGATGGAAAAAGAAGATCTACGTTTAAGAGTGCATTACTATTAGATTAACCAACAACAAAGATAATGATAGTTAAGTTTAATTAAACAAGTATGTAAAGCAGCTGCCTTTCTTAAATAAAGCGTCTAAGCTGTAGTTTTAGTGATGCAAATATATATCTGTAATTTGAAGTATAGTAACCAGCATTAAAACTACCGTGGGGATTTAGACTTAAGTTCGGTTTTTATGGGATGGATTAAAACACTACGCACGGCTACAAAACCGTAAAAATAGACCCACCCTCTGTTCCAGAGTGCGTATTTAGCCTCAAGTTCTGCCTTTTTCCTCGCTTTCTCGGCCTGAGCGCGGGCTTGCTCCTCGGAGATTTCACCTTTGGTGCGCCGGCGGACCATTGTTTTCGGCAAGTCGATGTCCCCAGTAGCGGCTGATGGTTTGAACATGTTAAGTTCCATAGTGGTACGCTCGTCGAAGGCGTCCAGATTATCGGGCATCTCGCCGCTGGATTAAAAAA
The DNA here is from genome assembly GCA_030710315.1 of Anomotaenia brevis. Taxonomy (NCBI): domain Eukaryota; kingdom Metazoa; phylum Platyhelminthes; class Cestoda; order Cyclophyllidea; family Dilepididae; genus Anomotaenia; species Anomotaenia brevis. The sequence goes on from JAUOZQ010000164.1 coordinate 93,432, forward strand.
AAGACATGCAGAAGTTAACTTGGTTTTATCAGAAAGAATGGCCTCTAGTCGATGATTCGTGATAAACAATACACGTCAAGAAAACGGAAGCACACTAAATGAAGTAGTAAAAGATCAGATTAGCAAAATCGCTGAAACAATACCCTTATTAACACGTCAAAGCACGAACAATGGAACGGTTAATAACAAAGCGGGAGATAAGACCAAAACCAAGCAAAGAAACATTACTATTTTGATGTAGAAAGCACATTTCACACTTACTTAATGTAGAAAACCTTCTCTTCGTTTTTCTGCTTTTTGCCCTTGGGAGGTGCCAGATATTTTTTCAAGTACTCCTTTTTGCTTACTGATGCTTCAGTCATTATGCTGAAACAGGAAAAACAAAAATTGGTACACCATTTTAGTTCAAGATGTAATGTAACAATAAAAGTAACAGTGACTGCGGGTTACCCTTATCGACACACACGATCACAACAAGCTTAGAAATGCAATAATTTGATCGCGAAATTGATCTGTCAGCAAGTTGATATTGCCCACTTAAACACATGCTATGTACACATTTACCCAAAATTACAAATATGTTAGTTTGCTTCTATTTTATTAGAAAATAATGTTTTTAATTTTGTGGGCAAAAAATTTTAAGATTTATTTTATCTTACAGTTTTTTGGAGTATTAAATTGGTTAATAAAACGTGTCGAAGCTCAAAAGCGTAATGTTTGACTAAATTTTACTTATTGTGCACAATTTTGCCCAAATGGAGATCTTAAAACATACAGGTACTTACTTTTAAACATTTTAACTAACCATGAAAAATAGTAGTTAATGTTAGTTAATAGTTGACTTCAGGTGAATAAAGAAACTCTCTTGATAATAAAAATCAAATTAGGCAGGCTTTTTCCCTAATAACGCACTGAATATTGCCGAATGACTGAAATCATCCAGATCTTCTCATAGTAGAATGTCGAGAAATATAGAGAGACTAGAGCTTTGACTAAGCAAATATTCTTCCTCCTTTGTAGTTTCCACACACACTCACCAAAGGAAGAAAATATGGTGGCTGTAAAAACATTGTAATGTGATATGAGGTAGCATTTAAGTGGATGAAAATCTCAAGATTACTTCGACTTCAAGACCGTTGTACATCAGTATTCTAAATATCAAGAATACTTTTCCCCTCATTAAAGATAATGACTTCCATCATGCACACATGCGTTCACACGGTTTCAGACCACACGTGGATCAATTTAATCAAGCCTTTCACACATAATGCAACCTACCATCGATTTTTCTCAATTATTTTAGAACAATCAATAAACTGAGTCATTTTATCAAAGCCTTTTCTCACAGAAATTAATAAGCTAGACAGTTGCCTAATGGCCTGATTCTTTACCCAAATAGTTTATTCTGATGCGTTATAATATAGGAGTATTTTCTGGTATTTCATTTACTACTTAAGACCGACTTCCTATTAAAATATAATTTAGAATAATTCCTACAAAAGCAGGCTGGCAAATTCACTTTCACTGATTGTGAATTATCTAAAGACGTCTCTTCTAGTAAAGTAGCATCAGATCTTATTTAATATTTACTATCAAAGGAATTTTAGAGGGTTGGTATCCAGAAGATGATCCATATAACACGCTAGGCGAATAGAAATGGAACAAAGCATGGAAATTCGAATTTCATGAAATCAGTGAAGACAACTGTGATTGGGAATACAAAGAGCCTTCGGGAAAAGTGTACGGGCTAACGTTTGGTTTATTTTTTGCCCAATGTGTTTAAATTGATCATACTTCCGCCTTCCAAAACTCAAACCATTTCGCTTACCGGTATTAAACCCAAATTGATGAATGAAACCTCTCTATCTGGGTCAATGAAGGCGAGAATAACTTTTACCACCATCCGAATGAGATGAACATGGTCACTGCTCACTCCGGCAGCATGAATTGGGGACTTTAAGGCCGCTGTGTTTGTTAGCAACTCAACAGCCAATGATCGAATCGATCTCTCCCAGCATCTGATTGAATTCAACTGCAGAGAGGAACTACTGACTGCTATATATGACACCAAAGACTGTGATTTCAGCACTATAACAGCTCTTTTGAAGGATATAATTAAATAAATTCTTGCCAGCAGTTGCTAATTTTAAATCCATTGGTTGATTCTAACAACCTCCGACTTGTTATTCCATTTTACCCCTAATTTGAATTTCGCACTACTTCCTTGTATAGTCGGTTACTAACGTTAAAATCATTAGACTATTAAATATAACCACCTTCAAAACCTAACCCCAGAATCTCCCTTTTTCCCTCCCTACACAACTCCTTTCATAACAATCAAAAGTTATAGGTCCTAAAAAGGACCGTTGCATCGTTCTCATAGATAGATGGACTCTCTTCACTCCTCACCATTAGGCCCTCTCACCACGAATGCGGCGAGCCAGCTGGATGTCCTTTGGCATGATGGTCACCCTCTTGGCGTGGATAGCGCACAGATTCGTGTCCTCAAACAGTGCCACCAGGTAGGCTTCACTGGCTTCCTGCAGAGCCGACACAGCCGTGCTCTGGAAGCGCAGGTCAGTCTTGAAGTCCTGCGCAATCTCACGCACCAGCCTCTGGAAGGGCAGTTTGCGGATGAGGAGCTCAGTGGACTTTTGGTAGCGACGGATTTCTCGCAGTGCCACTGTCCCCGGCCTGTAGCGATGGGGCTTCTTCACTCCACCCGTGGCGGGAGCCATCTTGCGTGAGCTCTTCGTGGCCAGCTGTTTACGTGGAGCCTTACCACCGGTACTCTTGCGGGCGGTTTGTTTGGTACGAGCCATCAGTAGGTAGTAATAGTGTCAGCAAATCAGAACACGAGACGATGAGACTAAGGAGAGTAGGTGAGGCATAGAGCTTATATGCTGTGAAGGACCAATCAGGTGGAGGCTGGTTCGATTCGCTCAATCATTGGTGGAGTGGTAGCGCAACCAAGTATTTCATTGGTCAGATTGATTTTTAATGAGTTTAGCTCCTTCAAGATTATTTTTAGGGAAGAGGCCATGTTAATAACTGGATAATAGTGATTGATTTTTCTAGATTGAGCCTGACTCGTATTGGCTGCTTGGTTAGGAGAGAGCCTATCTGATTGGTTTGTGCTAACCAATGCTGTTATTTTTCATGAAATCTGGCTTGACCACCCATTTTGTATATCTTTTTATGTATTTATCGTATCCCTTTCATTTTGAAAGTGAAATAAACTGATATTCCCCATTAATTGATCTTTTAAATACTTAATAAGAGTTGACCTATTTGAGCCTATGGGATGTGATGATATGGATACGCTTTTCAAGGTCAGGACGCTAACGACCACGGGCCAATCACAAATCGCTTAGTCATAATTTGTGTCCCGTCGCCATAATAAGCGTATACAATTCCGTACGATAGCATGCAAAACAACACCCAAGTACATGTTTCTACTCCCATTCCCCATTTTCCTCTAACTTTGAAGTGCTATTAACTTCAGGGTCTTTTACAAATTTTGCACTAAAACAAATTTTATTCCTTCAAGCACTGACCATACATAAATATTTGGTATTTTAAAGTAATTGTTGCATTCTAAGGTGCCTTCCTACATCTACCGATAAATAACGCAGGCCATCAAATAAGTTCCTTTTGAATTTTTGAATAAATAAAACAATAAACACCGAATGTTGCATTTTATTGTACATTCAATCACCAAGGCACCCATTTTTCCAGTTTTTTGGAGTTGAAGTCGATGAACAGCGCGAAGCTGCTCTCAATCGAACTCATAGATGCTTCGGATTCGATCTTTATCCTCCTAGAGTGACATCTCCACATCAAATCACGTTCTGTAACCATATCCTTTCACTCTCACATCCCTCGTCATAACCGCTTCGGCTGCTGGTGAATTTACATTCTTCAACTCACAAAGCATCATTATGTGCCTCAAATGAATCTTGGATTTTAGCGCTTATGAGCTGTGCTAAAGTGGATAGTTGTTCAAAGACATGACTCTAACGACAATAACCAATCAAAAATCCTTTAGTGACAATTTGTGTCCTGTCACCAGAATCAGTGTACACAACTCCGTACGGCAGCTTGCACGCAGGACCTCCTCCATTAAGTGCTGGTCATTTTTTCTAGTACAAGTCTATACCTCCCATCTCCAGTTTTCTCTTACTTGGAAGGTATTGCTGTTATTGCCTAAGGCGACAATCACTTTAGGTACTTCCATGTTAGCGGGGTTTTAGTCAAGCAAATTTTAATTTCAGGGCTCTGATAAACGAAATTTGCTCGTTTTAGATGTATTTTATCATAAAAATAACATTTAGCCACATTAGGTGTTACAAATAATAATTAAATTTAGTTTAATTTGGAAATGGTTCAAATTCAGGCAGAACTTATGGGTATGGTATGGTATTTCGCAATTAGCGCCTTTTGAAATACTCAGCAAAAACAGCAACTAGTGAAACGAGGTCATTAACAAAGAATGAGGGACTTTTTAATAATTCAGCTACTCCAGTAACTTCTTCCATTTGACATTATAAACTCCCCGGATTTTTAGCTGAGCTTGCCATGGAGAGGTTTTTCGATCGCTTTCTCGATCCCGAGGAGCCGCTTCTCAAGGTTTCGACGGTTATTTGATCCCTTCCGGATGAGTGGAATATCAACAGGATCACTCTCTTCGATGAATCATCGATCAACTTTCGATTGAGCAAATGAGAGAATCGTCAGTAGTAGTAGTGGGAGAACTGCCAAAGATGACAACATTCTTAACCTCCTGTTTACGAGCTGTCATAATTCACCTTTTATATGGAATACTTGAGTCAAAATGTAATTGAGTTAGAGATCATGGCACAGAAATGAAAAGCGAATACGTGGCAGCCAACCGGCATTGAAAGTCGATGATACTTCCGACGAATCAAAAGTCCGTTAGTGATGGAATGCTTAGCAGTTTATTTTATCCTTTTTCTGCTGAATAAGTATAGTTAGTTTGGCTTATTTATACGGAAAACATCAACATAATTTGAGGTAAAATCATATTTATCAAATGAGAATAATTTTTTTAAAGGTGATGGAGGTGTCAAATCTGGAATATTGGATAGGTTTCCTTATAGGATTATTAACCGCTGGAGGTCTATGGGGGTTTAAAAAATAAATTAAATTAAGATTCTTTTTAAGGTAATTTTGGAATTATTATTTCCAATTCTTCTACATCTCCCATTTTAATGGGAACGCCAGGTAATGTGGTAATTTGATTTTTTAGCACCTCATTAGTACTCAAATGTAATGCTATCAAATAGGGCGTTTGACCCAAGTTTTAAATAGGCAAAAAGGCCTTCTCTAGCGAATTAAAAATGGGTGATGTTCCTTTGAGACAATGTGTAGCGGATTGCTACTTACAACGAACTATCTCATTGGATGTAAGAAACCTGATTCCGTTCGGTATCCTCACCAACAAGGTAGAAAGACCAGGGCGTGTTTGAGCTCGTACGTATTTAGCGTGTGGCGTGCGAGCGTTTAAATAGGCTGCGTCTAATTTTGACTATACAGGAATCGCCTATGATTGGTTGATAGAGAAGTTGTTCTCGAATGTGATTGAGTCATTGGCGGCCATCTTGATGTGCTTGCCGAGTTCCTATTGGGCAGCTTACTTGGTGTAGCCGTAGGCCACAAATACAGCATGTTCCTCACTATTACTAAAATGTATTACGAGGAGTAGATACTACCTAAAATAATACGATTAATAATATTAAGTTCTGTCACTAGGATAACGGGCCACCAGAAAACGGATGCGTAACGACTCAAAACATATATTAGCGGAAGTACAACGCGTCCTAGTAACAGCAAAAACAACTGTACACATTTTACAGACAACAGCAAATGTGAGATAAATTATAGTCTATAATAATCAGAAGATTATAAATATAACTATCTGCAGTTACAACACCCACAAAGCAAGAATCATCTAAAGTAAGATCAACGAATTTGGGTCCCTGCTCCTTCCTTGAGCTACCATTTTTTCTATAAGTAAATGTAAATTTTGGACACTAGTTATGGGATGGCTTGATATTGACAAAATCTGAGATGCATTCAGGATTCTCAGTCGGTACCTATCTTTCAAAGATCAATTTCGGAGTTGGAATATGATGAAAACTGAATATATTTACATTAATACTGCACCTGGACTAGAATTTTTGTAAAAAATTTCAAAAAAGGGTTATGTAGCTTCAGAAATATGTCCTAACCATCACCATGAGTGAGCAATCAATATATTTTATAATTGAATGATTGTAGTCCTGATCTGATTGCAAGCTGTTGTAACTCCAGAAAATTATATTTATAATTTTCTGATTATTTCACACTATAATTTATTTTACATTTGCCATTCACTGTAAAATATATTTAGTTGTTTATGTTGATACTAGGACGCGCTGTACTCCTACGAATATATGCTTTGAGTCGTTACGCGTCCGTTTTCTGGTGGCCTGCTGTCCTAGCGACGGAACGTAATATTACTAATCGCATTACTTAAGATGGCATCAATACATCTTAAATACATATTATGTCTCACCTGCGTCACTATAATGTAAAGTACGGAGGTGCTATGGTTCGATAACGGCCACAAGAGACAGGAGGCGTTGTAACTCCAAAGTTTATCCAGCAAAGTGGTATTGGATTACTGGAAGCACTGGATATGTTAACTTTTGGGTCCTTCAGTTTCTGTCTTCCGATTTTAATCCAGGCATTTGTTGATATCATCGTGACATCTGAGCCCGTGTCCAATTGTAGGTGCGTATTTACCCCATTTAATTTCAGGGACAAATTTCCACCTGTTCTTTGTCACTTGTAGGCTGGCACGTAGGTCATTCGATTGCACTTCGTTGCGTCCCGTACGATGGCTCGAAGTGGGACTCTTTCGTTTGATTTTATCGCAAAACCCATCTTTGTGGCCTTTCTTATTACACTTTTTGCACAAGTGATTGATGAATGGGCAATCTCGATAGAAGTGGAATTTTCCACAGAACCTCCTTTGCTGGCTTCCATTTTTTGTTGGGCCGTTCTGAGCCCTTGCCAGGAATGATGTGGGTCCTGTATTGAGCACCAACTTAGCGTCTCCAACAATATTCTGATATCGAACAAAGGCATCCGCTAGCTCTTAAAAGTCGTGTCGGAATTCTTGTCCAAGAGAGCCATGAGTTGGGCTCGGACGGAAGATAACTCGGGGCTCTTAAACTCGGAACAGAGTTTTTTGACTCTTGTTGTGTAGTCTCTAATATTTTCTCCAGACTCCATCGAGACTTTGAAGCACTGGAAACGGGAATTAAAAAGAAACTTTTTGCCTGAATATAAAATACGTAGGATTGCAATAGTCTTATCGAATGATAGCTCCTCGGGTTTTCTAGGAAGAATGTAATTAATAAGGAGTTCGTATGCTCTGTCATGAAGACGCCGTAAGAGTAAACGATTCTTCTTCGATTCCGACATATCCGAAGACATAAAGTCTATAGTATCTGAGAACCGCTGTATCCATATCTGGAAATTGTCCAAGGACGGATCAAAAATAGGGATCTGATAAACGATTTCATCTGCAGTTCTCGCTTGCTTATTTAATACGTTATTTAGGGCCGCTAGAAGCTCTACAAATTGTTGTGTCGCCATAATATGCATTTACGAGGTATTGATGCTCTCTGAAGTAATGCGATTAGTAATATTACGTTCTGTCTCTAGGATAGCAGGCCACCAGAAAACGGATGCTTAACGACTTAAAACATATATTCGTAGGAGTACAACGCGTCCTAGTATCAACATAAACAACTATACATATTTCACAAAAGCCTAACGTATTTTTCTATTAATCATGGGCCAAGTTAGTTAACTAGCACCGTGATTTCAAAAAGAACTAAAATGATGTAGGAAAAGAAGTGGAAATAACGCAACTTGAAGAAGACCCCTTCCAGGAATTTCAGGCTATTAAAGACCTCTTCAGAGGTACCGGGTTCCAGAGTTTGAAATGAGTCTTACCTTAAAGGCTTTCATAGATGATAACCAGCTCTACCTGGCATTTGTGGAGACGAGAATCAGAAAGCTAAACATGTGCCAGTCCAAGGTATTCAGAACCCTGTTAGTGCTGGAATCTGGCTGCATTACCCCAGTAGCAAGACGTGTAGGACTTCAACATATTCCATCTTCCTACCCCTTTTTGCAGGCTCTGGAAGTGAACACGAATGAGTGCCTTAGCACACCGTTTTGACGGAAGAGGAGAAGTGTAACCTCCTACAAAGTTAGTGAGTTCGTCTCCTCCTCCTCCTAATCAGGCCCTTGCTTAATCGCGTTGAGGAACGACAGCCGCGGTTTTCAAAAAGCCAAGTAAATAAATAAAATAATATTTTCTTCCTTTCATGAGACATTGGAAAGGAAAAAGGGCTTTAGAGCTTTTCGGGTGTGTTCCATGCCACATGAAGCAATTGCCTTTTGACGAACTGTAAGAATTCTTCTTGAAAAGCCGGATTTTTCTCTGTTAATTCTTTGACCTTGGGATGGAAATATATTGTAAATTCCTCTTCCTCATAGGTATACACATGGGTATTTGGAAGGGGCTTCATTTCATCATCGTACTCCACAATTATGATGTCTCGTTTCTCATTACTACTCGAGATCTCGCCAGTGGGCGTGCATCTCATAGACTTGACGTATAATCCCAGACGACCACTTTCCTTTGATACCAAACAGCACATTAATCTGACGAGTAACTCCCTATTTTCTTCGTTTCCAGGCCAACGGCCCCGCGTCTTCAGAACCGTCACTTGTCTAGGCTGGCAATCTATGGTATCCGTCACAACATACGTTTTGCCTGCCTCACCACTACCTGGTTGACCTGGAGCCTGGCTAGTGGAAGGCAGATTCTCAAAAAGTGGATTTAGTGACGCGTTTGGAGTATACACTGCCGGGACTGCAGTGTCCCCTTCAGGAGCATTCGAGAGCAGCTTTGCTGAAGTTCTCCGCAGCTGTTCCTGGAATGCCCGAGAGAGACTAGAGGTCCCACGACCTCGACCCCGACGGGAACTGGACCGGCGACTGGACCTACTACTGGATGAACTGGCAGCACTGAAGGGGTTTGCAGTGCCTTGCTGCTGTCCCCATGTCTGTGCAGCTTGCGGGAATGTCACGGGTTGTCCCGACGAGTATTGCTGAAGTGTCCCATCGGAGGCACTTAAATAGGTTGTCCCTTGTTGAGCCAGAGCGCTTGCGGTAACACCGGTTGCTTGTGAGCTCCACTGTTGGCCCAATGCTTGCTGCTGGGCTGTGTTTTGGTCGGGAATAGACGGTTGTGTGGTAGTGGCTTGAATTGGCATAGTTACGGAAGTTTCCATCGAATACTGCTGTTGTTGGCAAGGAACTGCAGCAGTGGGGTTAGTATCCTGAACTGGAGGTGCCACATTGTACAACTGCTGCTGCTGCTGCTGTTGATCATTCACTTGGTTGGGACCTGGAGAATAGTATTGGTCCTGGGAAAACACCTGTGGTGCTCTCATCGGCACCTGGGGTGGTTGTGCAGCGGAGGGCTGCTGTTGCTGTACAGGGGTTTCAGAAACCGGCTCCTGGTATGCAACCTCAAGCGCTGATGCTATAATATCAAATTCTTCTTCCTGTTGCTGTGTTGTGTCCATGGCAACATTAGTTTGTTGTTGTGGCTGACCCGTCTGTGGTTGGGGATTTGTAAGACCGCCTTGACAGAGCTGCTCTAAGTACGTCGAAGATGCCGGAGGTTCCATAGTCTGCTGGCAGGTACTTGCATAACCCTCTTGTTGCTGTTCGAGGGTCGAAGATGCAATAGGAGGCATAGCCTGTTGGTAGGTATACGCATAACCCGCTTGCTGCTGTTCGTACGTCGAAGATGCAGGAGGTGCCATAGTCTGCTGGCAGGTAGTTGCATAACCCTCTTGTTGCTGTTCGAGGGTCGAAGATGCAATAGGAGGCATAGCCTGTTGGTAGGTATACGCATAACCCGCTTGCTGCTGTTCGTACGTCGAAGATGCCGGAGGTGCCATAGTCTGCTGGCAGGTACTTGCATAACCCTCTTGTTGCTGTTCGTACGTCGAAGATGCAAGAGGAGGCATAGCCTGTTGGTAGGTGTTTGCATAACCCTCTTGCTGCTGTTGGTATGTCGCAGATGACGGCAGAGTTTGTTGGTAGAGATTCACAAAATCGCCATGCTGTTGCCACTGTTCGTGCGTTGAAGATGCAGGAGGCGGCAGAAACTGTCCTCCCGATTCTCCTCTAAACACCGACTGGGAGTGATTTGCATCGGCGCTTGCGGTAAGAGTAGCCTGAAGCCCAGCATCGCTAGCCTCTGGCACCGTGTGTTGACGCTTAGTATCATCAGAGCGTGGATCTGTCAGACAGCGTTTTTGAGGAAGCCGGGCTCTCGCGGGATTTGAAGTGCCTTTATTTCTCTTGCCGAGAGATGAGGCTCCTGGACTTGCAATACGGCCTTGCTGCTGGGGTGGGCAAATTCCCAGGGCCGTCGTTGGCGGTGAGAATGCCACAGAGGTTCCCTCCAAAATTTCATTTTCGTCGTAGCACCCCTGTTGCTCAGCTCCTGTCCATGTTGTGTTCATGGCAGCTTCTGTCGGGGGCTGTTGGGTTGCGTCTAGACCAGAAATAGTTGTCTGTGTGGTCACTTGAAGTGAAGTTTCCACAGAGGCTCCTGCCGAGTACTGCAGTTGTTGTTGTGTTTGGGCTGGGTCCACAAAAGCTTCTTGTTGAAGGGCAACCGCCTGTGATGTATTCAAGGAAGCATTCGTTGGTTGTGTAGCAACCATCGAGGTTCCCGTCGGGTGTTGTGGTTGTTGACCTGTATGTTGGTAGGGTATTAAATCATGGCCCTGGGTGCCCTGCTGCTTCGACGTAGGCAGAACTTGAACGGTGGTGGTGTCACTTCCACTTTGTTGTTGTTGGGAGGGTGCCAAAGAAGAAATGGGCCTATCGCTTAAAGTGCAGTATGAGAGAATTGTCGGTGGAGGATTTCGTGAGGCAGAAGTACTTGGCTGTGGGATGATTGGGGCCGATTGTTGAAACGGAACCGATTGTTGAGATGTCCCTTGTGAGGCACTTAAATAAGTTGCCCCATGTTGAGCCAAGACGTTCGTGGTAACATACGTTGTTTGTGGGCTCAGCTGAGAAGCCGTAGCATAGGAAAATTCGTTCAAGTACTGTTGGTTCATAGGCTGCGGTTGTTTGGTAACAGCTTGAAAAGGAGGAATTACGGAAGCACCCGGCGAGCACTGCTTCTCCATCAACTGCCTTTCCCAAGTGTACTTCGGTTCTGCGTTGGTGATATCCACAAATGGAGCATCGTCAGGGACTCTCGTCCAGTGTTCTTGCTGTCGTTGCTCTACAGGCGTCGGTTGGTAGTGAGTTATAGAGATTTTCTTAGACTTTGGTCTCTCATTCGTGATTTGTTGTGTGGCAAACACACTACCCTCTCCTGTCATCACGAACTGGGAGGCTACCACCGAGGTTTCCCCAGATCTTGCGGGTGAAGCCCGTTTAGCTGGTTTCTGTTTTGAAGAGGCTGAAATTACGGCCACAACGTTTGGCTGTCCCGTTTGTTGTGAGGGATCTTGCTGCTGTCCTCTGTTGCAGCCCTCCTTACCCCCTCCTGCCATTAGGCTCCCCTGTGTCCTTCGAGAAAACCAGCAAACGCTACCGCCACTTGTCAGTCAAGACACGTGGGGAAGACGCCATCTCCCTTGCACCCAAATCGATTCATTTAGTCATGGGACTAGGTGCCTACACCCTCCACAAGAAGCCTATTTGACCTGTTCACGGAACTCTGTATACCGACACCTCGGCAAGGAGTGAAGAGGAATACGAATTTGGTGGACACAAGCCGTCAAAACATTATCCTTGAGGTTAGCTGGGTTTAGGGGAACATAATCCATAATATTACGGCATCGTCTTAAGGTCTTTGTAGATTGCATGTGCATGTCCATGTTGCAGTTCCAACTTTTGCTGTATTCGCAGCCAAAATCCTCCAAGGTGTTGATTTAAACAAATAGTGAATTTTGTTAAACAAAATTTAACCCTCTAGTTCTTTCAAAGACGGCGGGAATTGACTTCGTACTAGAATTTGTGAAATCAACCATTAATGCTCAATAATGTTGATGTCTGCGGATTGTGGCGGCCAGATGAGATGCTCAACTTCATTAGTGTGTTCCCCGTGCCATTTTTTAACAATTTTAGCCGCACAGATTGATACTGTATGATCATCTTGAAAGATGGCGGTGTTCCTGATCAACCCTAGGATGAGGAACTTGGTCACCAGCTAAAATTCCCAGTTAATCTCGGTTGTCAACTCTTCCATAAAGGAAAATCACTGATCCATTGGCGGATCATCAGAGAACCCCCGCAGCCAAGTTTTGCGGATGGGATTAAATGTTTTTTTTGGATGTCTCCACGATGATTCGTTGCAGCAAATAGCCCCCTTTTTGAATTGCTCGAGGGAAAATACCGGATGTTTCCACTTTACCACTCCAAAAGCTCTTAAACACTTTTCATCGAGAGCAAACTTTCAATTTAAATTTCAACTATTACGTGTTGGATCCCAAATTTCCACCGTCCCCTGAGATCTGTCATTTTTATAAGGGCACAACAAATCTTAAAAATCATTAAAAAAGGTATTTTTAATAAACACATCAAATTTCAAAACTAGAAAGCAAAATTATTAAATTATATCACGATTTGACTGTCTTAAACGTACTGAAATATTATGATGGCAAAATGCTTCAACTTTTTGTCCAACACCGGTTACTTGATTTTGTGGTCCTCTGAGTGAAAAAAAGTTGCAACAGGCGACAAAGTAACGAAGCTTTAAGCTTACACAAATCTTATTTGCTAAGAAAAGGTGTCCTTCCAGAACCCCATATATTGATCCAAAGATGACCACCTTGAATAGACACCTATAATTCTTTTTCGAAAAACGGTTGGTTTTCCTTTCAAGGTGACATGAATAACAACAAAATCAAATCTAAAATTGAGCTACCAAGTTGTCGGCAATAATTACAAAAAAAACTGCTTAGAAAATTGTTAAATTGAATGGTAAAATTTCAATTAAGAACGGGATTCCCCAGGTGAACTCCCAATTAAATAAAACTCCAATTATTATAATAGAGCAAGTATGATATCTTTAGTTATAATCACTACACTTTGTTTGTAATCGCTCAAATGAATTAAAAATATAGAACTGGTGCTTTGACAATGATATTGTTAAATCTCCAGATAATTATATTAATAATTTTCTGAATATCCTGAACTATAATTTATTTACCTTTCGTTATTATCTGTATAATATGTGCAGTTGTTTAAGTCGTTACTATGATGCCTAGCACTTTGTTAAATAAACTTTGGAGTTACGACGCGTCCCGTCTCTTATGACCGTTATTAAAGGTAGCACATACTAATCGAACTATTTTAGGTAGCGTGGCACCTCCATACCTTACATTAGATGTGAAAATTAAAAGGAAAATGATGAACTAATCTTTATTTGTGTATATTAAAGATTCATAATACAACCCATACTAATTAGTTTATGCGCAACTTAAGGCAGTCAGGAGAGCTGTTTAAATACAACTTTTATAATGCGCCTCGTTTACCATTTAGTGTTAAAAGAAATTCGAAAAAATTGTGAAAACCCTTTTAGTGCTGGGTAGATTTTTCATTAACTAAATATTTTCAAGCAGTTTTCTGGGAAAATACATAAGCTCAAATAATTTTACGTCGATTTTATAAGTGGTGTTTTTACAATTTATGTTAAAGAGAAACAGCAGAATAAGGCCTAATACTTTACCAGGACGAAAATCACCATTAACTAAATTTCCATTATTGCTAAAAAAACTTCGTCATAATAAAAGACACCTACCTTGTCAAGGGCATGTAAAATAATGTTTTCAACTTTTTCCAGAGGTTAACGAATATGAACATCCAAGAAAGTATAAGATCTCAACAGCCCGATATACCAAGATAAAAATTAAATGATTTTTCTCTAGTCCAGTCTTTTCGATGATTTGGCTCACTAAATTTTTAATATTTCTACAATTTTTCGCAAGATATATATTTAAAGTGTCGCAGACACCCGAGGTAGTAACGCACTGCCATTCCAATTTGGTAACTTTAAATTTGATTTAAGGATCATAATAAGGATCACTATGTAGACTGATATAAACAATGAAACCGTGTTTTAAAACACTGGCAAAAGGCGGGTCTTTGAAATTCGCAACAAAATTATGTTTCAAATGTTTGCTAGCAAAATAATTAAGAAATGGCATAGTGTATCTATTTGTTGTCGAGAAGCCATATTGAAAATTGTGCTCATCATGGTAAATACTTAGCGCCAATGTAAACCCATTTTTTTTAGAAAATAAGAACATGTATAGTTTTAACCAAAACCATTAAAAAACATTTTTATCGGCTAAATAAAAATTAAAATAAGTTTACGGAAGCTTTGAACTGTTTTTAATTGAAATAAAAAAAGTAAATCAGAATACACCAGTTAGTTGATACACATCTCAGTTACACATTTATTAATCACACAGAAAACATTTGAAACAGACAGCTGCTTAGTTAATAAATCGTCTTTTCTAGAGCCTTTTGCATTCGATAAAAATTTTTTGTTTTAAAAATAGTGTAAAAGGAAATAGTGACTGAATATGAAAAATCCTATATACCTACTTACAAACTAGGTGTTGCCTGACCCTAAAAGCTCAACCGCATCTACTTTACAATTTTCATAATTTCTAATTATTACAATTTTCGTGTGAAATCATCTTATAATTCAAAGTTAGGTAAAATTTAAACGACTATGTGAACCCAAGTAAGAAGAATAGATGAGCTATTTAAATGGTGTCAATTTTCACATCTTAGCTTTCTTTTCGTGGAAATGGACCTTTATTGAGTCCCTGTTGGCCCAACAACTACGTCTTGTTGACTTTTTCATACATACAAAAACCACTTCATGGAGCCCACAACACATAATATCAGACAGAGAAGTTTTAAGTATCCCTTTTATTTCACTCAATTTGCCATTATTTATTTGCCTTGCTTTTGTATCGTCTTGAATAGTTTATCTTTTAATGACAAAAAAATTGGCCTTTTTATACTATTTTAGAAAGTTTTATCATCAATTAAAGACAATAAATGATAATAATAAATTTATAAATCGAGAGTTTTTAAGTTTTATGGACAGTGTATATTTGATGGACTTAAGTTTCAAATTTTCTAGGAAGTTTCATTTGTTAACATTAATCTTGCCTTAACTGATGCATTTTTAGAAAAAAACACCTAAAATGTTGCATGCGGAAACATGCAGATCTTGGTTAGTGAAAACTAATGAAGAAGGAATATGTCCCTTTAAATATTTAAGATCAGTAATGAAGAAACATGCTTATTTTGCTATTTTTGATCAATATATAAATAAGTAAACAAGGGTTTGTTAGTAACGCTTGTGTGCAGCAAAATTTCACTGATTTCAACCGAAACTTTTAATTCATTGTGATTACAACAGGAGAAGAACTCTAAATTATAAAAGAGAATATTTGTTAATATCGTTGTTTGAAATTCGGCCATTAAACCCTAAATGGTACGTATCTTTCAATTGCCGATGAAAAACTCTTACATTAAAACATGCAAAAGTTACAATTTATTTGCAAAATATACTAAGTTAATGTTAATCCATGTTAAGAATTGTGTAGTTTTAATCCACCATCTCCAATTCATTATTCTTGAATGATAAAAATGCGTTGTAAATACAAAAATATCAAAATGTGCATTGAATGACGTATCACAACTTCCCATCCTGTTCTATGTCAATGAGTTTTCTACATCCCAAACTAAAAATGAGATGTCACCATGAAGAAAGCCTGTTATAAATCAAAAAATAGACTCTCTCTTTCCTTTTAAATTCAAAGAACGACATTTAACCCTCTATAAAATGCAAGTGTATTTGTCGTCGATTCAAATGAAGATTCAATACTGGTACGAAAATTTCAGGTTTAAATCGCAAATGAAACGGATAAAATTATGGGCAATATCATACAAAAAGTATCTTTAATGTACAATTTCTACAAATTTAACGATTGACTTGTTAAAATTCAACGATTTAGTTAGTTGCATACTCAGCTCTTTGAAAAAACCAAATCTTTTTCTAACGACGAAAGCGAAAAAGTAAGCGTAAAAATTCAAAAAAAGATAAAATAATTTGCAAATTCATCAGTTCCAAAACCCACCAAGAACGACTAACAAAATAACTAGAAAGCAAACTTTAACCACCGAATTTTTATCACAAATAATTATGACATACCAGCTCGAACGAACATCGGCTTTGTAAAACAAAAACTACCAATATTTAATTATTTAAATACTTTGCAGTTAAAAAAGACTTAATAATGTCTACAAGATGATCTTTTTATAAATGTCTCTAATATATATAGTAAATTTTTAAATTTCAGTTACCCATGCAGTTTATGCTACAGATTGATAAGTATATTTGGCATTCAAGAAGAAGCAGTTGAATGGTATACTTTCCATAACCATGTAAGAAATTGCCTAACATACTGTGAAAATAGAATAAAATTTTCGGACAGAGGAATTGAAAAATCTAAAATTTAGTTGAAAATACCAATAATTTCCAGACATGAAGATTGAAAGAATAATTCCACGAAAAGCACACTTTTAGCCTTCGTTTTGTAAAGTTACTTGTTAACTGACATCTTTTCATAAATGATAGGGATTCAGACTTCGAATGAAAAAGTTAATCATTTGAATGCAAAAGAGGCTAAAATAAGGATGTTACACAGTATCATATCTTTTGTAAAAAAAGAGAAACGTAATTATAAACGTAATTATATAAATTCCCATAGAGGCGCCTAAATTAAGTATGTTTTCGATGGGAAATGAAATGATAAGAAATATTGCTATCTACTTTATGAATTTGTTAAGGTCAACTTGCGATTCACAAATCAAAACTTGAAAATTTTAAGAGTGCCTTAAAATAGTCTCTTAATAAGAGCCGAAGTAAGTTAAATTGTCCCCCAAGTTCCTTCTAAGTATTTAAAAAAAAAAAAATTGGATGACGCCAAGTTTAAGTACGGTTCTTCAATAACCCAACACATGTGGATAATTTTTAAATAACAAATGTTTTACTTTTACATCGTCACACAAAAACCCGACCCGGCTTGTCTTTGTGAATAAACGATTGTCAGACTCAATCATTAAATGTTTTTCTTTTTTTGTTCATAAAACCTAGTAAGGTTGTACAGCATCATTTTTATAAGATTTACCACGGTATATCTAGTATTGGATGAAAATGTACTGCTGAATGTCATTGTTATACATGGCCGCGTTATGGGTACCTATAGTTTCAAATGATTTCATTTGATCAAAAGCAGGAAAGCAAACTGCAGTACCTTGACGACATGTGGGATCCTAAAGGAAATGCAACCAATTAAAATAAGTTATTTCAAAGATCACATTTTGCACCTTGAAAATGAGGAAAGAATCTACACTTTTAGGGTTGTTGAAACCTGGTGACTCAAGTTTCTTAAGAAATATTTTATTAACCAGAAGTTATTTACCTTTTGGAGGGAAGGGAAACTTCAAATTGTTTTCAGCAAATCTATTTGTAAAATGTCTAAGTTAAGGGTTTTAGTAAACAGACGGTTTTAGAAATGATTATGGCATAGAAAAGTCAAAATGATTATCAGTGCAATTCTCAATTGATTGTTTGTTTTTCAAAGAGCAGTAGCTACTTCATGTGAGGTTCTAGAGATTATTGGCTGCATTTATTCCAGGACCCATCTTGTCTATTGGTTCTATTGCGGGGATTAGCAGTGAGTGTATTTAGGGCAATCATAACCCAAAAATGCCTGCATCTGCTAAAATCGAGGCCTGCAAGCATGATTTACTTAAATATTATTCATATTGATCTTTTTATCTCAAACTTATTGGTACTTCAGCTAATTGTCACCAACTTTTAATGTGTTCTGTCTGAAAACTCAATTGTTATATTTTTACAGTAAAGAAGGCGCATTTTTCTCATGGATGTGATAAGAAGACCATTCATATTTTTATTATAGGATGCAAAATATTCTCAATCATCCATTTAGCATAAAATGCTTGAGTTAGCCATGGTTTTCTAATCTACTTGATCAACTGTAATAAAAATTTATGCAAAATTCTTCTTTCAGACTACCGTGAGTCCTTTTTAAATTCTGGTTGAAAGGCATTATGCAACAATGGTACTTCAGCTATTTTTCACAAACTTTTTGGCATGTCTTCTGTCTGAAAATTCAATTGTTGTATTTTTACAGTAAAGACGGCAAGTTTTTCACATGGATGTGTTAAGAAGACCATTCATATTTTTATTACAGTGAGTAAGGCTGCTATGACTCTACTATTCATGATACAAAATTTGACTGCTAAATTAAAGTGTTTTAGCATGTTATCACTCAAATTTATTTGCCTAATTTCCTAAACCTCAACAAGATGCAATAAATTTAAGCAATTTTTAGCTTTTATAACAAATATCACTAGTTACAAATAAAACTTATGCAAAAGCTGCATGATGTAGAATAGAGCAATGTTTTGCAACCACATGAAATACGCCACCTATGGCGACTTTTCCAAGATGAATCGGAATAAAGCTAAGCATATTTTACTAAGACAATTGGGTTTGTAAAAAAGAGTTGGTCATTCTTTGGTCTATGAAAGAAAAAATTCCACCAAATTCCATTGAAAGTTTATTGTAATAGTGATGAATAGAAGACACCATATTTTAAATATTCCCATTAACTAAAATAAAATTTAAATTATCTTAAAGAAATTATTACATTAATTCACGAAAAACAACGCAAAAGTACTTTACAACCAAAAAAGTTTATGTAATGCAACTCTAAGTACTTCAAAACGTTCATACAGATTGAGTTTTATCCACAATTTAGATTTGACGTCTGTTAAGTGCCAAGAAAGTGCTTTGAAAAATTCTTAAAGAATTATTGGCAACTGCCTTAGGCTTTTGCTTTAATTTTTTTGCATTGTCAGCTTAAGAGGCTTACAATTATCGGTTACCTAAAGATAGTTTACCTTTAACATTTTGCACTTACGACCAACATTATTTGTAAGTTGAGTTTTTTAATAAAAATAAAAATGCATTTTAATATTTACAGCATGTTTTTTTCGCTTTAGGCTTAGATATGCAACAAAGCTGACAAACATCACGATAAAGTGAAATTCCGCTACTTTTCAGCTTCAAAAAATGTTTTTCGCCGCGAAAGAATTCTTTGCTTAAGTCTCTATAGGAGTTTAATTTATCTTTATAAATTTCAAAATTATTTGACCAAGATCCGTAAAATTGGCCAATTTAACTTGAACAATTGCGAAATTGTTTTTTTTTTCAAAAACAGAACAGTTAAACAAAATGCAAGCATTTGCAAATAACAGTTTTTGGAGTCAATCTCAGCCTTATGAGGCTTAGGCTTCTAGAAAAAATTAATTCATACAAAATTCTTTTTAAATTCAGTGACTCAATCCTTTTTGCAAATTGACAAAGCACTGTAATTTTGATGACAACACCGTCTTCTCATCTTATGTGGGTTCCAATTTTTCCCATTCGGAGGTAAAGCCTTGAGACAGTGACTGACAGTAATGGGTTGGCCCCTTTTGAGCCCTGATCTGGCTTTTGCAATTGCTAAGCCATCCATCCGCAGAATAACCCATCTGAAGCGGCTCTCTCACTGCATGTTATTGACTTCATTGCAACTCTATTTAGGAAATTCCTAGAAGGTTGAACTGCGCACCGATTTGCATTTTTCGTGAATCACCCAAAAGTCAGCGGGCATTGAAACAGTCTCATCAATTTGCATTTCGACTCGAAAATTCCATGTAAATCATTCCAAAACAAACACATGCCCTATATTAAAGCTCTTCTGCGGGCTCCTTCTCTTTTTCCACCTAATTTCATAGGGTTATTTTTCTCTCATTGATGCATAATGCCTTTCAACCAGAATTTGAAAAGGACTCACGGTAGTCTGAAATACGACTTTTGCATAAATTTTATTATAGCTTATCAAGTAGATTATAAAACCATGGCTAACTCAAGCATTTTATGCTAAATGGATAGTTGAGTATAATTTGCATGGTCTTCTTCACACATCCATGTGAAAAACTTTCCGTCTTTACTGTAAAAATATAGCAATTGAGTTTTCAGACAGAAGACATGCAAAAAGTTTGTGAAAATTAGCGGAAGTACCAATGAGTTTGAGATAAAAAGATCAATATGAATAATTTTAGGTAAATCATGCTTGCAGGCTTCGATTTTAGCAGATGCAGGAATTTTGGGTTATGATTGCTCTAAATACGGTCATTTGTAATTCTCTGAAATAGAAACAATAGACAAGATGGGTCCTGGAGTAACTGCAGCCAATAATCTTTAGAACTTCTTATGAAGTAGCTACTGCTCTTTGAAAGACAAACAATTAATTGAGAATTGCACTGATAATCATTTTGACTTTTCTATATCATAATCATTTCTAAAACCGTCTGTTTACTAAAACCCTTAACTTAGACATTTTACAAATAGATTTGCTGAAAACAATTTGAAGTTTCCCTTCCCTCCAAAAGGTAAATAACTTCTGGTCAATAAAATATTTCTTAAGAAACTTGAAGCACTAGGTTTCAACAACCCTAAAAGTGTAGATTCTTCCTCATTTTCAAGGTGCAAAATGTGATCTTTAGAAATAACTTATTCTAATTGGTTGCATTTCCTTCAGGATCCAACATGTCGTCAAGGTACTGCAGTTTGCTTTCCTGCTTTTGATCAAATGAAATCACTTGAAACTATGGGTACCCATAACGAGGCCATGAATAACAATGACATTCAGCAGTACATTTTCATCCAATACTAGATATACCGTGGTAAATCTTATAAAAATGGTGCTGTACAACCTTACTAGGTTTTATAACAAAAAAAGAAAAACATTTAATGATTGAGTCTGACAATCGTTTATTCACAAAGACAAGCCGGGTCGGGTTTTCCTGTGACGATGTAACGGTAAAACATTTGTTATTTAAAAATTATCCACATGTGTTGGGTTATTGAAGAACCGTACTTAAACTTGGCGTCATCCAATTTTGTTTTTTTTTAAATACTTAGAAGGAACTTGGGGGACAATTTAACTTACTTCGGCTCTTATTAAGAGACTATTTTAAGGCACTCTTAAAATTTTCAAGTTTTGATTTGTGAATCGCAAGTTGACCTTAACAAATTCATAAAGTAGATAGCAATATTGCGAATCGTTTCACTTTTAAGCGGAACTATCTCTCCATCAAAAACAATTAATGAGGCCTCTCGATCAGAGATTTTAATAATCACGTTTCGCTTTAAGAATTTTCTGCGGTTTCCCTTTTACAAAATATATGATACTGTGTAACATCATTATTTTAGCCTCTTTTGCATTCAAATGATTAACTTTTTCATTCGAAGTCTGAATCCCTATCATTTATGAAAAGATGTCAGTTAACAAGTAACTTTACAAAACGAAGGCTAAAAGTGTGCTTTTCGTGGAATTATTCTTTCAATCTTCATGTCTGGAAATTATTGGTATTTTCAACTAAATGTTAGATTCTTCACTTTCTATGTCCGAATTTTATTCTATTTTTGCAGTATATTAGGCAATTTCTTACATGGTTATGGAAAGTATACCATTCAACTGCTTCTTCTTGAATGCCAAATATACTTATCAATCTGTAGCATAAACTGCATGGGTAACTGAAATTTAAAAATTTACTATATATATTGGAGACATTTCTAAAAAGATCATCCTGTAGACATTATTAAGTCTTTTTTAACTGCAAAATACTTAAATAATTAAATATTGGTAGCTTTTGTTTTACAAAGCCGATGTTCGTTCGGCTGGTATGTCATAATTATTTGTGATAAAAAATTCGGTGGTTAAAGTTTGCTTTCTAGTTATTTTGTTAGTCGTTCTTGGTGGGTTTTGGAACTGATGAATTTGCAAATTATTTTATCTTTTTTTGAATTTTTACGCTTACTTTTTCGCTTTCGTCGTTAGAAAAAGATTTGGTTTTTTCAAAGAGCTGAGTATGCAACTAAATTAATCGTTGAATTTTAACAAGTCAATCGTTAAATTTGTAGAAATTGTACATTAAAGATACTTTTTGTATGATATTGCCCATAATTTTATCCGTTTCATTTGCGATTTAAACCTGAAATTTTCGTACCAGTATTGAATCTTCATTTGAATCGACGACAAATACACTTGCATTTTATAGAGGGTTAAATGTCGTTTTTTGAATTTAAAAGGAAAGAGAGAGTCTATTTTTTGATTTATAACAGGCTTTCTTCATGGTGACATCTCATTTTTAGTTTGGGATGTAGAAAACTCATTGACATAGAACAGGATGGGAAGTTGTGATACGTCATTCAATGCACATTTTGATATTTTTGTATTTACAAAGCATTTTTATCATTCAAGAATAATGAATTGGAGATGGTGGATTAAAACTACACAATTCTTAAAATGGAACAACATTAACATAGTATATTTTGCAAATAACATGTAATTTTTGCATGTTTCAATGTAAGAGCTTTTCATCGGCAATTGAAAGATATGTACCATTTAGGGTTTAATGGCCGAATTTCAAACAACGATATTAACAAATATTCTCTTTTATAATTTAGAGTTTTTCTCCTGTTGTAATCACAATGAATTAAAAGTTTCGGTTGAAATCAGTGAAATTTTGCTGCACACAAGCGTTACTAACAAACCCTTGTTTACTTATTTACATATTGATCATAAATAACAAAATAAGCATGTTTCTTCATTACTGATCTTAAATATTTAAAGGGACATATTCCTTCTTCATTAGTTTTCACTAACCAAGATCTGCGTGTTTCTGCATGCAACATTTTAGGTGTTTTTTCTAGAAAAGTCAAAAACTTAAGTCCATCAAATAATCCTGTACTGAAAACACTGTCCATTAAACTAAAAAACTCTCGATTTATAGATTTATTATTCTCATATATTATCTTTAATTAATGGGAAAACTTTCTCGAATAGGATAAAAAGGCCAATTTTTGGGTCATCTGAAGATAAACTTTTCAAGACGATACAAAAGCAAGGCAAATAAATAATAGGAAATTGAGTGAAATAAAAGGGATACTTAAAACTTCTCTATCTGATATTATGTGTTGTGGTCTCCATGAAGTGGTTTTTGTATGTATGAAAAAGTCAACAAGTTGTAGTTGTTGGGCCAACAGGGACTCAATAAAGGTCCATTTCCACGAAAAGAAAGCTAAGATGTGAAAATTGACACCATTTAAATAGCTCATCTATTCTTCTTATTTGGGTTCACATAGTCGTTTAAATTTTACCTAACTTTGAATTATAAGATGATTTCACACGAAAATTGTAATAATTAGAAATTATGAAAATTGTAAAGTAGATGCGGTTGAGCTTTTAGGGTCAGGCAACACCTAGTTTGTAAGTAGATATATAGGATTTTTCATATTTAGTCACTATTTCGTTTTACACTATTTTTAAAACAAAAAATTTTCATCGAATGCAAAAGGTTCTAGAAAAGACGATTTATCAACTTAGCAGCTGTCTGTTTCAAATGTTTTCTGTGTGATTAATAAATGTGTAACTGAGATGTGTATGAACTAACTGTTGTATTTATTAAAATGAGGCCACCAAAGTTTATATTAGTGCCTCTAAGTTCCATTTTGGTACATTTACCATCAAGATAATTAAACAGAAAATTATCTTTGCAAATGACGAAATCAATATTTTGAAGAAAAACGCAATGAAGCTTAAAAAATAATTTAAAACAACATAGAATTTGTTACTTGTTTGGTTCGTGAAAGCAAATACTTTTTAATCGTGTTATTTCTGATCATTAATTAACGCACTTTTGTTTGTGACGCTTGTGTGAAGCAAAATTTCCTTGATTTTACCAACAATGAGCGGAAGGGAAACACTTAAAACTTTCAGAGATAATGCCTGTTAAAGTCGTTCCCTGGAACGTACCCAATATACCTAAACGGTACTTACCTTTTATTTGCCGTTTAAAAAATCTTACACTATGTCATTCAGCCCTTACAGTTTCTTTACAAAATGAACTAAATTAATGAAAGGCTATGTTAACTAACAACGTGGGCATTGAACGAATGCTCATAAATACTGTTCTTCTCCTTCATCAAAGATTTGTATACATGCCGAACTAAAAAAGCAGTGTCGGCTCAAAGAAAAGGTATTAAATATTAAAAAATGATTCTTTTAAATATTGCAGACGAATCCAAAATAAGATCTTCAACATTGAACAAATAATCTTGATAAGTACTTGTCGTTGATTCAAATAAAAATATTACTGCAGATAAATAGTTCAATTATAAACCCCTTTTTAATGTAGAAGACGAATTTAAAATTAGACATTTAAAAGCTAAAAAAATTGAATAATAATTCTTTTTGATTGATTCTTGATTATCTTGATTCAGATAAAATTTTAAAATCAATGGTTCTACACTGAACATGATTTAAGTCTTTGATTGAAGAAGTTCAAAGTAATGATTTGCCTAAATAGGTTCTTCGGTGATTAGATTCGTGTTATTCGTTTATCTACTGCCCTTTTGAAAACCAATCAACGTATAGAGTAACATATTGCTTAACCAAACAGCTTTAGTTCTTTTAAATACGCTTTTGTTTAGGCATTATGGGCGCTTTCAACTAAAGTACCTTTATTGTTGAGCTTTTACCATCTGCACTAACATTTAATCAGCACTCATCTTCTCTGCTGGTTTTGTTGTAAATGAACGAATAAAACAATTTCAGTTACCACAAACGTATTTAAGCAGATCATTACAGCGGAAATAAATTTCAGTGTTTAATGGGAAGCATAGCTAAATTTCGAAAAGATGATTGGCATTATTAAAAGACAAAAGTTACCTATTGAAGAAGTAGAGAGGCTTAAAGGATGTAACTGGTTTTTGACATGATGCGTGACAACAAAATGGTTTGACTGAAATGCATTTCATCTTCAACAATCGATTGGGTTTAATCGTGTGTGGTTGAACTTTCTTTATCGTTGTGGACCACTACAAGGTTGCAGTTGCGCTACCTTACTTTGTAGACCTAATTATATAAGGAAGAACAATTTTGCATCTGTACAATTTTGCAGATGATTTTCTCAATTTGGTTTGGCATTCAACTAATATTCCTCATTAGAAGCAGATCCCATTAAAGATTTTTGAAATACGTGGGGGATTTCTTAATAGGAAAAATCCAAATTGATGCATATTTCATAAATAGGGTTCAAAAATGTGTTATGACTATTTAATTAAGTTAGTGTAAACAATAACTTTTTATACACAGGAAACGATTTAAAATTTTCAAAAGTACATTTAATATTCATTATCTTTAAAAACCACCTTTGTTCATAAATTTAAAGTAAAAATTCTCGAACGTTCACTTTAATCAGTCTGCTTAGCAATTCTCACAAGAATGAAAACTTTAAGCGCTTAGGCAATATCATACATTTTAGTGACCTCTACCAAGAATTTCGCCACCAGGGTTAATTCATGGTTGAGGTAACTTTGCCTTAAACTATTAGTAACACATTATTTTTCGACTTAACGTTTTTATTAACTAGAGCTATTGCTAAGCTGAGAATTTGATATTCCTCAAAAGTGCCTCCTTATCAGCATCATCTTAAACAAAATGTTTTGCAATTTTAAAGTTCTAACTATGTGTAGGCTTAAACGTTATGCATTTATAAGGGGAATTTCGCGAAAATTAGCGTCATCTCTTTGATGGTACTTATAAAGCACATAAATTACCAGAAGTCATATTTAAAGCAAAGATTATCTAACTTAATCATCTATCTTTCTGGATAATAAATAATTTTTTTGCATATAACTTGAAAATTTTGAAAACTTTCTATTTTTAACTGCCATTTTTATCAATAGGAGGCATTTTTGCGGGAGCAAACACGTGGATGAATGAATCCTTGACATTCATCACCCAATAACAAAAATTTCAAGTTGAAATTTACTTTAATCAGAAGTACCTCTCTTTCATATTCATCAACTTTTGAAAGAACAAGACTGACTTAAATGAACTAAAGCTGTCCCTTCATTTTTCATTGGCTACCAAAAGCAGTGGCTAATATCTTTACACTTCAAAAGATCATTGACTGCATTCAAACCATGAACATCTAAATGAAACATTCTAGATAAACAATGAGCGTATTTAGGCAACTCATTAATTAAAACGTCGTGCATCTACTTTATCGAAGCCTTTAATCATACTCTATGTGGCATGTTTCATAATATTCTTTATATCTGGAAATTATTGGTATGCCCAATTGATTTTTGTTGTTCTCTTTCTATTCTGTTCATTCCCTTGGTCTACAAATTCATTTATTGTATTTCATGCAGTAAATATGACAGATTTCGCACGTGTTTGCGGTAAGGACACTATTCAAGTATTTGTTTTTGAATGTAAATATATTTACATATGCATTTAGCCTAAACTGCATGAGGTATCTATAATTTTGAAATTAAGTCAGCGTTGATAAATATATCTTAGCAAAATCATTTTACAGAAATATATGAGTCTTTCTAAATGTACAGTACGCAAAAATCAAATATAATTAGTGTTTTATTAAAAAGCCGGGGTTCGTTCGGCTGGTAGGCTTAACACATTTGTGATATGAAATCTGGTGATTAAAAGTTAACGTTTTAGTTATGTTTGTAGTCAATCGTGGTAGGTTTCAGAATTGATAAATTTACAAATCGCTTTATCCATTTTTGCTTTTTCTAGTTACCCTATGTCGATTTTGTCGTAAAAGTGTTTCGATTAATTCAAAAAATAATATATGCAGTTCACTCATACGTTGAAATTCAACAAGTTCATCGTTCGATTCGTATGAATGGTACGTTGAAGATAATTTGTGCTAGAAATTGGACATAAATATATTCGTATCACTCAGGATTTGTTACTGACGTTTTCCGCATCTGTATTAAGTTCCATATTTTTGCAAAATGTTCAATATCTTTCGTTGAATTTAAGGAGATAAGGAGAGTTATTTTTTGATAGTTGATGTGTTTTTTTCAAGTCGCCTTATCAGTTGTAGTGTAGGATGCAGAGGACTCTTTAATTTAGAACGACATGGGTAGTTGCAAACACTTGTTCAACACAAATTTTGCCATTTTGCATTCAACCACATCCCTGGCACTTAAGAGCATGGAATAGGGTATGGTGGGTTAAAACATTAAACATTTCAACTTCTTCCCAAACTTAACATAGTTTTTCATTAATTTAATTCATTTTGTACACGAATTGTGAGTTTTGATGGTTTACTAAACGATTTTCTAACAAACATTCTCTAAAAATTTCGAGTGTTTGTCTTATCTTCATTAATAGTAAAATAAAAACTTCGGCCGAAACTGAGGAAGATTTTGTAGAGATCAGGCTGCTCAGTCAAAAATTTGTTAATTTATTGATTGCTACGGCAAGATGATCTTAATTTTTCAATATTTGCGTTCGCAGAACAAAAAAATAACAAATTATTTCCACCGTTCATTGTTCATAAGAATTAAGAATTAAAGTTTCACATCCAAATGGTCACATTGATATATTGTAAATTTTTCCCTGCTGGCGTATTTTTATGGGGCTGAAAATGAATGAGGTATTCTTCGAAATGCAGACGTTTCTATTTGTAACGATTCATTTTCCGTTAAATTCTTTTAGATGCGCTAAAGAGGAAGAAAAATCTCCAATACACTTACGACAGAGAGAGGATTAAGCGTTGGTAAAAGAGCCTATATACAGGGCATGTGTTCGTTTTGAAATCCAGATAATATGAGCAAAATTACTGATTTGAATTATATCCTCCTTTAAGATTTTGATATTAGTAGGATTATTTGATTTAAAATAACTATGTGTTTGGTAAGTTACTGCTGCTACAAAAGGTGCCGAATGAATAAGCGCCGTGAAATGAATTTCAAAAAAAAACGAGTTGAAATTGCGAAAGTGTATATGTGAATAAATTCAAAATTTCAGGTGTATAAAAATGTCTTTGATTCTCCTTAATAAAGACTTAAAAACGCGTTTTTAAACTGGAGAGTGACGAAACAAAAGCCCTATGTATTAAATTTTTACCACACCGAATAAATTCTTAAATACTATTATGAGGGTGAGGCTCCTCAAGGTCTCGATAAAGGCAACAAGGGAAGACAGGCAATCTTGGGCAAAGTCGAGGAGCCAAGGGTATTCCCTATTGAAGGTTTAAAGGACAATGTACAAGTCATGGTGGACATCGCGGTGGAATTCTTCCTGCTCTAAGTTACCGTCATGCTTCATTACTTCACTAGAGTATTCAGAATGTTATTCGAAGATGTGGGAAAGTGCAGTTCAGTACTTCTGATCATTCATCAACTAGTCACAATGAGTATTAATCATTTCTAAATCAAATTCGGTGTGACAGGCATAGATTCACAGTGTATTTCATTCATGCTATATATGTGGACACATCTGCCTCTATGTCTATCTCATGATTTATTTTTATTTATTTTTAATTTTTTAATGATAACATATATATATTATTGAAAACAAAACAATTAACAGTTCTTGACACAAGCATTAAGTCCAGTGACATGTTTTGATGAAATGAATAAAACGACTACTAAAATGCCCTTTCTGAGCTTCGTAATTTTAAATAAATGGGTGAAATTAATTGGTTACTTTTAATCGACAATAAAAGATTAATACATTTACAAATAGAAACCAAATTATTTATTATAGGAGCAGCTGATAAATAAATATAAATATTTATATATAAATTCGAGAATGTTAATTCCAATTTACTGTAACTCGATATTGACAAGATTATTTAAAACTCCCATTTTATTCATTCAAAACATTCAGTTTTCTTCTGAGAATAACCATTACTTACCGGAGATTTAATCTGACTGAAAACACTTCTCTATATCCAAACAGGTGCACTTACTCTACATCACGCAAAAACTCCTGCATCACTTTACACCCAGATAACACTTGATGTCTTTTAGGGAACTCATCTTTTATCCTTGAAACTATCTGCTAAATTTATCAAATTTTCACGTTTTTACTTGCTTAATTATAATAAATCTAGCAGACCTTTAATAAAGCCTTGCCAATGGAATACTTTAGCTGCGACCTTTTTCTATTGAAAAATACCTCGTTACCAAGCACTGACAGTTTCTCATCGTCTACCAACTAAGACACGATTAGCGCTTTCAGTTGGTTTAACTGGGTCAAATATCGTAGCCTTTGGACATCCACTGCACCTCCGTTCAAAAGTGGTCTCTGAAATTCCATGGAACTGGAATACAGAAATCAGAATTTTAGATTGAATACTTTAGTAATCTCAGGTATAGGGAATACCTTCACTAGTTAACAATTGTCAACAATTGCAAATATAACCATTTTTTCAATTTATTAGAAAGTGTTACCTATTCGTGGAGCACATTTTGCTGTATTTGGCCCGATTTGAATTAACCTAATGGCTTAAATATGCATATATATATGCATATATATATGCAGGGCTGGCACGCTCATATCATTCCATGAACCGATAATCAACGAAGCCGCGTGCTTTGATACATTTTAAAGCCATTTTACTCACTGTAAAGCACAATTTATTTTAAAATAAGATCAGAATTCGCTCTTTTATCAATGGAATCGCTAAAGACAGACATTGTTAAATGTGATATTAAAAGTACAGCATCAAAAATATGAATAAGATGTATCAAATTAGGCATTTTACGTTTTTTACTAAGGAATATTCTGCAATTTTAAATCGTAAAAAATTGAACATTTGGCATAGAATTAAAACATAAGTGCATTTCTTTACACTGAAAATAAGCTTTGCATAGGCAGTTTTGCATATCCTGCGATTTTTTAAGAACATATAGGAAATATTTTCAAAAGTATATATATACTTCAGAAAGAATGTTTTATGAATTGACTTTTTAATAAATTCCAATCTTTTTATTTAATGATTCGACATAGTCGTGGAACATGACTTTTATTACCTTTTAAAATGCTTATGTAGTGGATCTTGCATTCTCCCAAAAGCCATTTGTTATCATAGTAATAAAATTGATTCGTTAAATATATATTTTATTTTTAACGAGGGTTTGTGAAAATCCATAAAATGATAGTTTTTAATACCCATCGAATTCAATTGCACAATATTTTGAATTGTTAAGTCAAAAAATAATATTCGAAAATTTATTTGAAATGTCAAAAATCGACACATGGGCTTTTGTTTTGTCATTGTCTAGTTTAAAAACGAGTTTCTTAGTCTTTATTAAAGAGAATTAAGAACGTTTTTATACAGCTGAAACTTCGAATTTATTCACGCACATTTGCAATTCGAGCTAGATTTTTTTCGAAATTCATGTCACTGCACTTATTCGTTTAGCACCTTTTGCAGTAACGATGACTCATCTGACACATTATTTTAAATTAAAATAAATAATTTAGATGCATTTTTTCTTAATAAAAGAGTTTTCTTGTACGTACCTTGATAGTCGCTTAAATTGATTTTCGGAAAATTTTGTAGGTGAACCAAAATGCAATCTTAAATTTTGTTTCAAAAATAATATATAATAACTTTAACACCTACTTCTTATAGATACAAGCAATAACGCATAATTTTAAAATACATAAATAAGGAAAATACTAAATCACCAAATCACTAAATCCCTTATAGAAAAATAGAAATGCACACTTTTCAAAATGGATAATTTAGGCACGGAGAAATAGCTGGAGTATGTGATATTCTCTTCCGCAAACTCTCTTAACTCACATTCGGAGAAATATTTACGTATGCCGCGCCTCTAACAAATTTCCGCTTTTTCAATAGCAAGCATATCATTCCATAATAAGGTGTTGTGGTGAAATTCAGAGTTCAAAAACGCACTAAATTTAAAAAAGGGTTAACATAACGTGGATAAAAGAAGCAATGTAGAAATTAATAGGTAATTCTTGCCATTCAAGTGCCGTTAATAGACGTTTTGATTAAAAGTTATTTCAGTCAAAATGGGATATATTTCAAATATACCAATTTATCACAGAACAAAAAAGGGCTTAAAAGGGATGAAGCTCTGTGGCTAAAGCATCACGTTTCTCGGGTTTTTGTTTGCTTCCATAGGGCAGAAGCGAATTTCTTTAAATTTCTAAAGATGATTGTCTGCCTTTATTCCGGGATTCATCTTTACCAGTGGTTCCTTTGCTTGTATTTGCTAATATCAAATTCTTAAAACATGCTTTAATTATAATTATTCGATTTAATCATATTATTTGGTATTTATTGAAACATTCAAATATTCTTATAGATTTGTCATTTACTATATCCATAAGTCATTGCGTATTTTTACATTTAATAAGGCAAATATTTTCAAATGGCCGTGGTAAGAAGAATATATTAAACTGTCCTTCTTAGCATAAATTGCAAGAGGAAACGGCACCCGCAAAACAAATATATAAAAAAAATTCGCCAAATTTACTGCAAAATATAAATAATGACTTTTGAGACATAGAGAATGAAAGTGTGCATGAACATTATTTTAAAGTACCATTAAATTCGAGAATAAAAAGACTAAGCAGGCTTTAAGACTTCAATATCAGAAGATAGAAGAATTTTGAGGTAATGATTTGCCTAAATACGTTTACTGGAAAACTGCAATAGTACCAGTAGCAAAGATGCTCCTTAGAATTAGTGCAGCACCTTGTATCTGTATGATTCACTAAGAAGAGAACGAGCATCGAAACATTGACTCATGAACTTAGTTGTAGGCTCATAATTCCCTTACAAACCACCCCAAAAAAAACCAAGTCCAACGCAAAAGCTCCTTTGCTGGCGGCTTATCGTCTCTCAGTTGTAATTGTAACTGAACATTATTTACATGTTAGAGTAGCACATGCCTTTTACCACATCGAGATGAATTTAACAGGAAATGATTCGGTACAAGTGCAAAACCCGTTTTTGAAGAGAACCACATGGATTTTTAACAAAGACTATCGAAACTAAGTTGTAATTAAATAGTCTGTGTTTTCAAATATTGAAGAAGCATGCAAATTTGGTGATAAAACTCAATACTCTAACCAAGTTTTGCTACTACATAGAGTAAAAAATCCAGCTCGGATAAGTGTACATTTCTTGAATCACACAGAAGGCAATGCGAATCGAAACAATCTCAATGGCTAAGGTTGCGACACCAAAAACCCCTTGAAAACAACCCAAAACAATCACATGCCCTGTATATAGGCTCTTTCACAAATGTTTTTTTTAAAAGTTTGAGACTATTTTCAAAGACGACAAAACAAAGAGGAGATTACAATTTAATAATTATTAGATCCTATATTATGCGACTTAACCAATGCCTACTTTGAGTAGCCTTATGAACAGCTAATGAACTTGGGTTTCAATAGGGAATTTTCGAAATTGAGGGCAGTCGTAATTCTTGCAAAATTTTTAATATTAATTTCACTAATTAAAATAATACCGAGCCTTTAATTTTTGATGATGAATGTGCATTTTTAAGCTGACATGTTGTTTATTTTTTCGGAAGTAGAAAACACATTGATGCAAAATAACATGTGTCGTTGTAGAAAGTTATTCACTGTCAGTTTGATATTTTTGTATATAAAACGCATTCCTACAACTTAAGACAAATGAATTGAAGATAGTGGGGAAAAATATGCACGTTCTCATTTTTACGAAAGTTTGCATAGATTTACATAACTTTAGTGTGTTTTTCGAACGGCCTGTAAAGTTTAATGATTTAATGTAAGATATTCTAATCGGAAATTAACTCATAAGGTGTTCACTGCCTAAAATCCCTTACCGTCTTTTACAACAAATATGACAGATTTTTCTAATGGGCATAGTGAGTATTTTTTTCTTACATTAGTTTTCCGAATGCAGTTTCCTCTCGCAATTTATGCTAAATGTAGAGTTGGATGCCTTGCATCGAAGAGCAAGTATTTGAATAGTCTTATTACCACAAACAATGGAAAAACACTTAATTTACTGTAATGAATTTTTCGATATACTGAGTAAAAAATGATTATAATTGAATGCACCGAAAAGTTCCAGATGTTGTAATTTTAATGAATAATTTCAATTAGAACATGATTTAAGATTTTGATATTACCAAAGCAATGAATTGCCAAAAAACGATCGTCGGTAATGGAAATTGACATGTTTAATCATCTGCAACAAATGTAACGAATAGCATTGGTCCCGGAATAAATGGAGCTAATAATCTTTAGAACTTTAAGGGAATGAACTTATGAAAAATAAGCAAAAAGGAGGAACTTAATGCCTCAACCATACAGCTCCAATTCTTTTTAAAACTTATTGTTCTTTAATTAGTTGATAAATACTAAATACAGACACTTTCCTATTAAAATATCTTTTGCAGTTGCACGTTAATTATTGGGATTTCAAGGAAAAGGATACATTTACTAATTTTTCAATGCTCGTTGTATCCTCATTAGGTTTCCATTTGCCTAAAGACATATTGACATAAATAGCGTTAAAGAGGAATCAAAAAAGCTTAGGTTTCGGTTGAAAATATGTTTCCATGTAAATTAATTTGTTTCTTATTAAAATTGTCCTAATTTGTACAATTACTTTTCAAATTTATTTAAATTTTATTTAAAATGTGAATTAGTTGCTGTGGAGATATTATGTAAGAGGATTCTCACTATTAATGATATACTAGCAGATGGAAATTTAGTTAATTAATCTATAAAAAAACATTTGTATAGTTTAATTTATTTTACATTGTATATAAAATTCTTATTTTTCCTCACAAAAATCTATTTTTGGTGTCTCATTTAAGGGTAGCATTTGATAAGATATTTCATATTAAATAAAAGATGATTCTAATATTTCAATCCGATCAAAAGTGCATAAATATACTGAAATATGTACGTTTCATTTATAAAAAAATATTAAAAGAAAATATGGTAGACACTCAAGATGATAAAAGGAATTTTCTGATTGAAATACAACCAAACCTCAAAATATGTAGGCTTCCTCTCTTTCATTTTTGAGTAAACTAACTCCTAGCGACAGGAAATCAAATTAATCGTTAAACAGCTTATAGTTTTATTAAAATTTTCTAGAATGGAGCGACGTTGCTAATTAGTTAAATATTTTTTTAGGACAAAACTGATAATTACTTGTATCACAGTTCACTTTTCAACAAAATCCTCATAATCACCGTTCAGATCAACGTGTTTTATCAATTAAAGTTAAACCATTAGAGCTGAAATATAAATATAGATAATTTTCACATATATTTTAGCAAAATTTCTATGCAAATGTATCTGGCTGCAAAATTATTAGTAGGAATCAAAGATCAATAATGTTAGCTTTTTAAAAAATGTTAATTTTTAATCCTAGTTCTTGATTAGAGGTGTAAATAACATTCTATGAACCTACACAATTAATTAATACCTTTTTGTTGTAATTTGTTGAAAATTTTGATCCATTAATTGTCTTTTTCAAAGTTTTTTTAAATGCACAGTGTTTGTGCACTGCAATAGTTATGCTAAAATAATATTTATTTATTTACTAATTTATATTTATTCTCGAGATTACTAAAAGATTATTTCTTAAGTAAAACTGGATAAAATATTGCATAAAGGAGTGCGAAAATTTTGCTGTCCTTGAAAAACGGTGATGTGAACTTTTGCTGTTGTCTGAGGAATAATCTTATTCCTCGACTAGCCGTTTGCTGTTCCTTCTCAATAAAAACATCAATTTTTTTCCCTTAAGATCGAAATTGTTAACCATTATCTCCTAAAAACTTTGAAATTTTCTACATATGTACATAGGCGACAACAAAGTTCAAATAATTGCTAAAGCACTGCTTGACCACCAAAAATGGGGTCGAATGTTTCACTTCGAAAAAGTCTTTTTGTGATGGAGGCATACATAAAAAATCTTCGGAACATTAATATATGAATAGTTTCCACCGATATAGGCTTGCAAAATATATTTCAGGATTATCGAAGTCACATACGCAATTGAAGATTTTTTCCTTAATCAAAACAGTTAACCTCGTAATCTTTGCAGAAGCGCAAAAGTGCCATTCACAAGTGATCATGAACTATCGATCATGTTAAAAAAAACGCATTTCAATCACTATTTTATGGGCTCAAAAGAAGCACAATACCACAAAAGAATAGTTAAGTTAAGTGTTGTTGATGCTTTTCTGTTTTTTAGATTCCCACTAAATATTACACAAAATTACCTTTGTAAAATCAAGTGGATCTTTCTGAATTGTTTAAGTTAAGTTTATTGTAATAAGCAAAGGAACGGCACAACTTTGGAGAAACAAAATGATGTTGAAGAGACAATGCATCCTAAGAATGGCATTTCCGTGGAATAAAAATAATACTACAAAACTATGTAACAGATTCCTAAACTGAAATATATAAATTTTTAAACGAGTAGTGAGTAAAACTATATACTGAATTTAAGAAATTTAGAAGCTCAGATATCTCATTGTTTGATTTATCAATACGCAAAGCTATCACAATTAGCTAAAACACGAAATTTATTCATTCTAAGATTCATATCTTTGCGAATCAAATTCTTTGCTTCAAGAAGAGATTATTCAATTTGTTATACAGTGAACATCATAGTTATCGATAATGGTTTTAAATAAAACTTATATCTTAAGGTTCTATGGAGGCCTCCTTTAAATGCGTTTTTCCTTTACATATTTAGTTATTTCTTCAAGAGATTAAAAAGCAATGAAAAATTGAATAATAAGTAAGGTGATGTAACACTAAAAACGTTCGCCTCAATCAACAAATCGATGATCAAAGAGTGACTTTCTCCGATTCAAGTGGAAGCGATCGTAAATCGTCTGAATTTGCTGAATTATATAAATCATTTTTATTCACTGACGTCACTATAGTGATTTATAAGGCTAAATTGAATGTCATGTTCTTCCCTTTAAGCTATTACATTTCCAATGCAGCTAGCACTTGCTTAGGTATGCTAAAAAGTGTAATAATTACGTTTTTAAAGGACTCAGTTAAATTAGCTTGAAAACGGTATGATGCTTTCCAAAATGACCCCTATTTACAAAACTAAAATTTTTCCTATTTTTTTAAATTAAGTGTATAATATTATTAATTCAATACAAACACTAAATCTCTGAGTTAATAATGCTTATTCAAATAACTCGGTTTCTAATAATTTAAACAAGTTATATAGGTAAAAACTAGGTGATGGCCCATATTATTGCCAAATTCCCCTCAATAAAAATGTACTAACATTAAAAATTTATTTTTAATATTTTACACTTTTATATTGCAAAGAAATGGAGGTTATTAGAGGCACAATTTTGGGTAACATTTGATTTGATATTCGGTTAAACATGTTTCTGTATGTAGAATTATTAATTTTGATATTATTGTCTGGAAATTATTGGTACTTCAATTAACATTCTCAGATTTTATCATTTTCTCTGTCTAAGAATTTGATAATTATTTTTTAAAAATTAATTAGTGTCTCTGAATCAATGAATTTACTAGTTACTTCATCGTTATTGCATTTCTTTTAGTTTTTCTTTATCGGTTTGGAGGTGAAGTTGTTTCGTCGAAATCAAACAAAATAAATTTGCAGTTTAATTATTCGTCATTTTTTAACAAGTTCAACTTTTTGTTGAAGTGGTACGTAGCATGAAGTCGAGAATAATATGTTTATAAATGAAATTTTAATCTGTTGTGAATCTTTTAGTTCAGTCTAAAGGTATTATTCAATTGTTAAAGATCGTACTTTTAGTTCGTCTGCAATATAAAAAAAAGACATTTAATGACTTTATACTTAGTAGGTTTCCTTAAGCCAACATCTCATTTTAGTTAGTAGTGTTTAAAAATCGCTAATGTAGAGGTATAGATTTGAACCCTCATTTAATGTCCATCTTGCTATATTTTTTAAACTAGTACATTCCTGTCATTTAAGAGCTATTGCTGGGGTTATGAGTACCAGCAATAATTTGTTTCACTACCACAGGGAGCTAGAGGTGATGTATGAACTGGCATCTCTATTGACTGTGCATGTATTATGAGTGATGCACTGGTGGGTTTACATGGAATAGAAACAAAGGTGACATGAATCATACAACCCCTTTGGTAACGTGGTGTCCGATCGCTATGTTTTAGCAGGCTTTATGTGAGCTAGAAAACGTGATATGGGCTAGATGTCTAGACTGATTAGCTAGTGGCAGGCAGCCACAATACTATTCTAAACATGTATATGCAAATGACAGGTTATACAGTCCATCACACAATACCGCCTAGGTTTCTAGTGGCGGTAAATTGCACATGTTATTTTTTTTAAAAAGTAGTTACTCATTTGCCTTTTCTAGTACAGGGGAGGCCATTAGGCGATTTAATTGACATCTTCCCATTTATATGTGCATTCTAATTTGTCTCTTTCGGAGGTAAAATAGTGAGATACTAACATTTCCGTTCTTACCTTGAGAGGTGACCTGGCTTTTGGAAGTGCTAGACCGTCCATCTGCAGAACAACCCATCTAAATTGGCTCTCTCAGTGTATGCTTTATACATAATTGCATAACTAGCTTATTAAAAACCCTAGATAGTTGAAATCCGAGCCAATTTGAATGCGCATATGTTTCAATTATCATAAAGAAAACAGCGGAAATAGGGGCAATCTCATTGGCTTAGATATGGATTCTATAATTGCTTTAAAAGAACGTATCCTACTGATAAAAGTTCTGCTAGTGCTGCTTTATCTTCTCACTGTTAGTTTGGATATTTTTTGGTCCAGGAGAATATAAAAGAAACCAACTCGCCACGCGTATATAATATCAATATACTTATATTCCATTTTATGCAACGCACCATTTATACAAATTAAATGTAGAATTTGTTAAAATTTGAAGAATAAACACAGCACACATTTAATTTTCCTAGAAAGAGGCAAAGCAATTACATATGAAAGCTAAAACAAGCAAAAATATGAAATAATTTGTAAATTATTCAATTCAGAAAATTACCACGTTTGGCTAACAGCGTAAGTAGATAGATAAGAGTTTACCACCACATTTTCATAAATAATAGCCTACTAGGTGTACAAATCCCGGCTTTTTGAAACAAATGATAATTTCGTTTGATTTGTTTTTATAGGGTACAATTATAAGTTATCTTCTTATGCACACCTAATTTGAAGTGATTACATTAGACCAAAAGCAGAATAAAAAGCCTCATTACTTTGCTGATAGGTTGGAGCCTAAAAGAAATGCAGCAAATCTGAGTATATTACAGAAATTATCCTAGGAACGTTTAAAATGAGGCAAAAATTGCGAATCATTATGTTTGAATTTACAAATCCCTAGAATTTTGAAAACCAAATGCTTTAATTTTCTTGAGAAAATACTAATTTGTGATAAGGATGAGGTCGTTCAAGTTTTTATTAATGCTGAATCCACTGAGTATTTTGATGCCAATATCCAAAACTTTTTTAGATAGTTTTTTAAAAAACCTATATAAAAACATCATGCCATCATCGAGTTATTAAAAGGCTCTTGATTCGAAGACAGTGAGTACAGTAGTTCCATCGGAAGATTGACGTGAAAAATTTATATTTAGACTTGACTACAGGTATACTTTGGTTGTACATTTTGAAAGATACCACTTTTTCTATTTTTTATTTTCCAAACCTTAAGCGAGCTAAAAATCTGGATTTAAAAATGGTCATTTCCCTTTTTATCGATACGTTTCATTGCGTAAATATTGCTTAAAAGCGCCTAAAAACCGTCTAATTTAAATCATCAAAGTTTAATAGATATGTTTTTGCAAAATACGTCATTAAGAATTTCTAAAAAAACATGATTTTTGTGCCCTTGAGACCTAGCATTTTTAGCGTTGTTAGTTTGTTGAAGGATTCTAAAAATGAACATTTGCATCAGTGTATTCTAAGTAAGCAACAAAAATACAAAAATGAAATTGTGCATTTGTTCGCAAAGCAATGTCAAAATAAAATGGCTTAGCAGAAAAAGCAGAAAATTAAAGCCTTGCCTGAGATCTGATTTCAATGTAAAATATGTCGTTTATTAGCGAGAGCTGGTACATTTCGGTTAAAGCATATGTTCTATCAAAAATTAAATCCGTTTTTCTCAATTTACTAATCTGGCCAGTAGACAGTAAAATGTTGTTTTTTCATTTCTCATTTACTTTTATATTTGTATATATTTTGCTTGAAAACAGGGGTAATATTTCATATATAACTGATTAAAAACATTCACGAATGGATCTAATACAACTCACACCCTTCTATGAAAGTGATACCTGCACTTATTCCAATAGTCCTCGTCCTTCGTAAGCAAAAGCATTTTCTGGAGATAATTTCCCAAATGCTATTTCTATTTGAAAAGAACTTGTAATTGGCAAGTTGCTTTGCTAAATGAGTGGTTAACTGAAAACATTATATTACCTGTCATTCAAAAATCTAGTTCAAATTGCGCAACTGTATTCTTGATATAATTTAAATGTTTTAACTAAGTGAATAATTTAATTCGTTTGTTCTTTTGATACAGGCTGAAATCGGTCGTATATGACGTGAATAGTGAAAGAAAATATTGTGCGTTATTTTGATTCTTCACATTTACAAATAAATTCCCGAAAAAATCTGCTCTACCATATGTTCAAATTAAGAGCAATCAAATTATATAGGCACTAAGCATATATATATATGTGTACTTACAAATATGTAAGCATATATATGTAGAAAAAAGGCACAATTTTGGCTTAATTTAATTGTGTCTCATGTATGTTTAAGAAACGTGTATTTAAAAGCGCAATGGGAAGAAGGTATATTTGATATTTTCCTCACATCACTGATAAAATTTGGAATAATATAATACATATCTCTTTGTTTTGAAATGTAGATGAGCGATGCTTGATTATTTTTTAAAGTTAGTGGGTGTATTCGACTGATGTTAGAGGAACGTCAGTGCACCTTAATGTTTGTCGTCTTATCTCTCAGAGAATCACTAAAGCAATCGACCAAGAGCTGAAATTCAGCCAGGAAGACAGCTTGATATTTGGATTGGATACGTCGTCAACTAGAAACACCCACGAGAATTTTTTTCCGCACTCCCAAGCCGATTGAAAGGTGACACTTGCCAAAGTTAATATAGTACTGCTATAGGTTGAGTAGAGGTTGCATTGGTTGTCTGGGTTCTCCCTTTGGAAGAGGGTAGCCGGACTTATAGTAACGTCAGCATCAGAGTCCACCATATAATATCTTCTCAGATTACTGTCAAAAATCTCGAAAGTGCTCGACGTGTCTTGGTGTTAGGGGAAGTCGTTGCCATTACTCTCTGGCCGGACCGTTTCCCGAGAGTCCGCAGGACTAATCGCATTTGCGAGCAGAGGGACCGAAACTTCGGTGGTAGTAACACCAACCATCCCTTGACTTGGATGTAGCCCGTTCATGTGGTGATCTATGCCTAGAAATAGACCTGAATCTACACCTGCTAAGCTGTGCCATTAGGCGTTTGAACATCTCCTCCGATTACGCTACATGGGCGTTGATAGAGCACCCGGCCACCATAGAAGAAAAGGCAGATCTTTAAATTTGCATTTCAAATAAGCACAACAGACAATAGCGAAAGCTAGATCCATACTAAAGTGTTCAGTTAGATACACGGGCTAACTAACTGATACTTGCTAAATGAAGCCCAAATTATTAGGCCAAGATCTCTAGGTTTTGGTCACTTTTATCTGAAGAAGTTTAAAACATTTTCTTTCAAACCAGAACCAGAGCAAAATGTCAAAGTATGTGCAAATAACAGGAAGTGGAGTCGATCACACCCTTAATTCGGTCTGTGTTTCTAGAAAAAGTAATTTTCACCCCTTTCTTTTTTCGAATTTAGTCAATTTGCCTTTTTGCAGTACCAACAAGGCAGTTACCAATTTTAATGACTGCCAAATCTCCCCTTTTTGTGAGTGTTTCAATTATTCTCATTAAAAGGAAGTAAAACACTGAGACAATGATTGACGGTGAATTATTCGTCGTTTTTAAATGAGATGAGGCCTTAGAATTTCTTGACAGCCCATCCGCAGAGAGACCCAAATTTAGTGACTCTCACTGCATGCTTTTACATCATTGAGATTTCGGAGAGGAAAATCCTAGAAGGCTGAACTCCGCACCAGTTTGAATTGATGCACACTTGTGTACGATAAATCAATGTGACTAGTTTAAGATAAAGTTTTGATTACTAATTGTTATGGACACAGAACAGGGCGAACAATTTGCTAATTTTTTGGTCTGTGAACGCAAACGTTGATGAACCCTGTTCATCTTGTCATAGCAATCAATAAATTATAAAAGTTTTGCTTTAGCGCCTGATCTCAACAAAAGTTCCCTGAAGTTCGAACGAGGTTTTTCTTTTACTACCAATGAACAGAAGACAAACACTCGAAATCATAAAAGAGAATGTTTGTTTTTACGAAATACCCCTACTATTCCTAAAATGGTGCGTATCGCATATTCGCTTTTTAGAAAATCGTTCAGTAAATCATAAACACCTACAATTCGTTCACAATGTGTACTAAATTAAAGGAAAGCAATGGTTAGTTTGCAAAGAAATTAGAAAGTTTTAGGTTTTAACTCACCACAACCAATTCCTTAATCTTAAATTCTAAGATTGTGTTTAAACATGAAAATAACGAAATGTGCTTTGAACAAATGTTTGCAACTACCCATGTTGTTCTTTGATAGGTATCCTTCGGCATCCCCCACTAAAAATGAGATGTCGGCTCGAAGAAAACATATTAACTATCAAAAAACTGACTTTCTGTATCCCCTTAAATTCGAAGAAAGTTATTGAACATTTTACAAATATTGCATTTGTCATTGATTAAATTATAATGCATAATATAGATATGAAAAATTTCTGTAATAAATCTCGAATGTTACGAATATATTTCTGTCCAATTTCTAGCAAATTAACTTTGACGTACCACTCGAACAAAATCAACGATGTACTTGTTAAATTTCAACGAAAAAATGTACTGCATATTACAATTCTCTTAATAATGTGAAACACTTTTTCGATGAAATCCACATAGAATAACTGAAAAATGCAAAAATGGATGAAGCGATCTGCAAAATCATCAATTCTGAAACCTACCACGATTCGACTACAAACATTGCTAACAAGTTAACTTTTAATCATCGAATTATCGTATCACAAATATGTAAAGCCTACCAGCCGAACAAACCGCACTTTTTAAAAAAACGAAATGTACTTGATTTTTACGTATATACCAAATAAGCCGACTCACAGTTTTCCACAAGATGATTTTATTAAAAAATCATCATAAATATTAATTAAATATCACAATTATATATACCTTTTACAATTTAGGCTAAACGGATATCTAAGTTTATTTTACATTCAAGAACAAATATTTGATTAGTATCCTTACCACGATCATGTGGGATATTTCTTATATTTACTATTTGAGATATAATAAATTAATGTTTGACCAAGAAAATTAGCAGAATAGAAAAAGAACTAAACAGGTCAATTGAGAATGCCAATCTGTTCCGGATATCAAGAATATTGTGAAACATAATGATAATAATATCGACATAAAGCTCCATACAAGTAGACGCATGACGTTTTTTGTTGAGTTGCATAAATTTCCCCACAGCTTATCTTGAATGTTTCAGTTAAATGTTCATGTTTTGAATGCAGCCAATGGTCTTTCAAAATGCAAATTAATAAGCTACTGCCTTTTGGTAACCAATCAAAAATGGAGCAACGCGATGCTTCAACTACACAGCTTTAGTTCATTTAAGCCAGTTTGTCATTCCAAAAGTTGATGAATATGAAATAGAGGCACAGCTGATTAAAACGATTTTTACATTGAACGTTGATTATCAAGACTTGAAAATCATAAATTCATTTTTTAATTTCTACACTTCTTGCTATATCCTCTTTATGCTAATAATGTTACGATCTAATGTTGAGGAGTACTTAAAATCTGTTTCGGTTTCAGAGCCTTAAAATGCATTTACTTCCCGCAAAAGGGCTTTTTTATTAAAAGGGCAGTAAAAATAGGAAGTTTCTCATCTTTTAAATTATTCTGTCTAACGTTGTTTATTAATTAAAAAAGTAGGTGTTTGAAGTAGGTAATTGTTGATTTAGAAATCATGACCAATTTCAATTCAAACACTGTATTAAGCTACCGACAGGGAGATATAGCATACTATTGCGATATTCCCTTTAATAGAAAAGGACATTAAATTGCGTATTTATATTTCCATTCTAAATGTCGTCCCCATTATCCATTTATGCAATTTAAGTTTTTGAAGACTTGATTGAGAGTAAAATTCGACTGGATTTTTCGCTGAACATATTTCTCTCGCTCTGCTCTATTTCTGCCGTTTTTGAAAGCATACTTTTTCCTTTTCTTTCTTTGTTCTCTGACGTTATCACGTGCAAGCTCAAAAGCACGACAGCAACTTATTTAACGTAACCGACATGATTTGACAAAATGATTAACCAATGGCTAATAGGGTGGTGTAATTTTCAATTTAAACTTTTCATAAACACAAGGCTTGATTCTGCTATCTCATG
The DNA here is from genome assembly GCA_030710315.1 of Anomotaenia brevis. NCBI lineage: Eukaryota > Metazoa > Platyhelminthes > Cestoda > Cyclophyllidea > Dilepididae > Anomotaenia > Anomotaenia brevis. Next base: position 137,203 of record JAUOZQ010000164.1, read on the forward strand.
TTAACCAAAAGCACAGAAATATTCCTAAGGAGTAGATTTGCCGAATAAAGCATACTTTTTTGCCTTTTGTTTTTTTGTTCTGTGACATTATCTTGTGCGTGCGCAAAAGCACGACAATAATTTATTCAACGCAACTGATAAGATTTGACTATAAGACTGACCAATGACCAATAGGGTTGATTCTGCTATCTCATGTTAAGCAAAAGCACAGAAATATTCCTAAGGGGTAGATTTTTCTTCTGGTATGCACAAGACTTAAACTCAAAAAGAAATGCAAGATGATGTGGTAGGAATTCAAGATTCTGGAAAAGAGTGCTTGATGAAAATAAAATATATCTACCTACTGGAAAAGCAATTCACAATGGCGAAAATGTTGACATTTTAAATCAAACAATAATGTGACCTTTTTGAAAAAGCAAGTTTTAATAGGAGCAAGGATGCCTTGCCTATTGGATTTTGCAATATCTTCATCTCACAAAAGCTATTTTAGTGCACTTGCAGAATCCGTGGCTAATGGAGTCTATTATGAGAGCTGGAAAAGGATATATTGGGTGTGGGGTGCATGAAGGTGCCTTTAAGCGAAATTCAACGAATTACGCCGCACTTATGTGAAACCGAGTATAAAACATATTTGAGAAATTTGCCATTCCTTACAGAATAAATAAGATTTAGATAAAATTCAAGATTTTGAATAAAACGCTGTATAAATCAAGAGCTTAATTAAATCCCTACTCTAAGCGTCTATTATTGGCAATACTGCCTCGACTTTTTCCAAAGACCCCAATTTCTTTTTCCAAAACCTGTTTTTGACTTAAAATTTATTATTGTAATGGCATATATCTATGCTAAGATACTTTCAATATTTCTGGAAATGAAAAAAAATTGTTTTTACTCACTCATAATTGCTTTTTTATTCATAACTACGCAATGCCTGGCTTTAGTTCAGATAAATGCAACCTGGGATAAGCTAAAGTGGTGCCAGTGGTTTCTTGCCTTTTAGCTCTATCGCCAAAATTACGTTGAAGAGACAAGCTAACATCACTTAAGACGGTTGCGTCGTAATTCAATACCAATACGGCCGACACATGCCAGAGCGAAATTACATGGATAATCGTCCTGACTGTTCTACTGCTACTGGAACTTATGATGAAAATGAAACAATTATTCATAATTGCACTGTATCTGCTACTATCGAAGTCGTGGTGCATGCTTTATGTGAAAATTATCTTATTATTCCTTTTACAGGAAGTTAATCGCCCATTAAATCCTGAGAACTTGATATGGATTAGATGTCCAGACAGCTTAGTTAGTGGCAGGATGGCAAAATACTATGCTTAACAAGTATATGCAAATGACAGGTTATGAAGTCCAGCACACAATACGGACTAGGCTTCTGATTGCACACGTTGTGTGTTTAAGCAGCAGTCAATCATTTGCGCTTTTCCAGTACAGACACGGCAATTAGTCCAAACTTAATATTTAAAAGCCTATATATTTACATATTACATTACCTTCAAACGGATTTTAAAAACGTTTGTTAAAAGCATTGCGTTCCTCCAGCTTGTGTTTGGCTTTTAAGGGGCAGTTGCCAACTTTTTTTTAAATTTCTAAATATAATTTGCTTATTGTAGGACCAATCATATCTGCTAGTAATTTAACAGAAGAAGGAATAACATGATTTTAATTACCAAGGAACTCATGTAGCAAATCATTACTTTTAACTTCTATCTGCCAATATCAAGATTTTTTATCAGAATTTTCACCACGTTGAATCGCTTTTCCAGTCCGTAGAAATATTTTATTTCCATCAAGCACTCTTTTTCCAAATCTTGATTTTCTACCCCATTAACTTTCCTTTCTTTTTGAGTTTAAGTCTTATGCATACCAGAAGGTAAATATACTCCTTAAGTATATTTCTGTGTTTTTGGTTAACACGGGTGAACGGAATCAAGCCTAGTGTTTGTATGAAGTTTAAATTGAAAATAATACCACCCTATTAGTCACTAGTCAATCATAAATTCAAATCATATCGGTTAAGTTGAATAAATTATTATCTTGCTTTTGCGTACGCATGTGATAACGTCAGAGAACAAACAATTGAAAAATATGCGTTTATGCGGCACATTAGATGGGTCTGCACCACTATTGCAGAAGTAGAGCAGGTCGAGATATATGTGTTCGAATGTTAAACCAAATCTAGTCTTCAACAGCATAAATGGATAATGAAGACGACATTTAAAATGGAAATATAAATATGCATTTTAATTTCATTTCCCATTAAAGGGAATATCACCATAA